>JADDOH010024522.1:0-275393 GCA_016648135.1 Agrypnia vestita | reverse complement strand
ATTTAATGAAGCTTTTTTCATGGTTGTTGAGTGTCTTGGCAGCAAGTAAACACTAAATTGATTTGACGCCCTGCCTGCTACACTAGTAATTTACTGTATTATAGCAGACAGTGCTCTTCCAGTAGTATAATGTTCAAGAATATTTTTTATTTATATAACATTTGTGAATAAATCTTATTGCCAATTAAAATTAAGTAATAGTAATAATTAAATGTTTACAATTTAATAATGGTGTTAATTAATTATATTATAGACAAAGGAAAAAAAATGATCTGAATAGGATATTAATAAAATAAAATAAAATAAAATAAAACAATTAAAAGTATTTAAAAAGATGACAGTAACAGTAAGACAGTAAGTGACAGTAAATGTTCTTGTAGGAATAGTATATTTTAAATTTAGTTTATATCATGGCTTTTAATAGGTTTTGGGCATGCTTCCTTCCCTTTTCATGCAGCCAGAGTTTCACTTTAGAAGAAAAATACGCGAGACTATGGCTACATGTTTTAAGTTTAGTGTTAAGAGTATTGAATGTTTTTGGTGCTTGGAAGAGGTGAAATCTTTGTGAAAATGTTTTTTTGAATTTTGGTACAAGATAGTTGCAGTTCACCTGTGCCCTTGTTGAATGTGAGTGAGTTATTTGTTGGTGATCTTGTTTATGTCGGAAAAAATATTTTAAAGTGTTGAGTAAATATGTCTGATTGATGTCCAGGACGTGACATTCTCTGAAAAGTTCTTCTGAAGGAAAACGAAATGGCTTTTTATGAAGAACTCTCAATACCATTTTCTGGGCTTTGCTTAATGAATCTAATATAGTACAAGCTGCACCACCGCAACTGACAGTTGCATAATTAATGAGTGAGTGACACAGTGCATAGTATACTATTCTTCTTGTCGGTGCGTCGAGTACATCTCTAATTTCTTTGAAAAAATAAACAAGCTTTCTTATTCGGATTGTAAGATTCAAAATATGTTTTCTCCAGTTTAGATGCTGGTCTATGTACACACCTAGATATTGTATATCTTCCGTTGTCTGCAGATTAGTACAATCACAGGGTTTATCTTTTGATTGACATGTGTGAATCAGTAGATTTTTGGGCTGCTTTATTACTGTTCTTTTACTGATGGAGAAACACATGTATTTTGTCTTTGAAGCATTTACTGTTAGTAGATTTTTGTCAAGCCATGATGTTATTCGATTCAATCCACTTTGTGCCTTTTTTAAAACATTTTCCCAGGAATCATCTTGAAAAAGAAGCACTGTGTCATCAGCGAAAGAAATTATTTTACCGTTTTCTAAATTGGAGTTACACAGTTACAATGTTAGCTAATATCATCAGTAGGCAGGTACCTACTTTGTTAGCGATCTTAAATGAACAAATTAATATGTACACAGTTAAATAAAGTTTTTCTAATACATATACATACTGATAAAATAATTTGTTGTTTTTTTTTTTGTCAAATTTATTTATATTGATTTCAAGTGTTTATAATAAAAATTCAATTATCTTTCAACATCCTTTGTGAATCTTTATACATACATTTTTAGAATGCCTGTATATCTGTCAACCATCATCATGTTGCCTCGACAACTCCTGCAAGGTCTTGGTCTCCTCAAGGATTTTCCTTCATCAATCCCTACTATGAGCCATTTCTCAGCTAGCTATGAATAGCTAGCCTCTAGAGGTTACGTCTGCGCCGACTGGGGGTGGATATAACTAACCGCCATATTTGAATCGATTCCTTTCTTGACAAGTGTGTGTATAGGTCAAACGCTGAGAGCTTTAATATGATCGTCTCATTCTGTTATCATCTTGTGGCAGACAGGTCAAACTGAACCGCAGCGACACCTGTCAGACCAGCGGCAAAACGGACCGGCGCATGCAGGATACCTTGCACCAGAGTCGCTTGGGGAACAAGCCCGGAGCGAGGCGAACGAGAACCAGACAGTCTTGCTGCACCCAAGGGCACATCTTATATTCACGCACTGTGTCAGTTTTAACACCAATTACCTCGTGCATAACATTAGTTTTGAACTTACCATTTCACTTAATTGTAACAGTTTTACAATACATATGTACGAACTTAAGCTTGAGTTTTGTATCCACTGCAAATACCATTCGCCAGCAGCCGCGCTAGGAAAATAATTGAAAGTACGAATATAATATAATGGACTGTGGGCTCACCAGGCGAACCGGGCGCTCGTAGAAACACCGCACATAGCCGGGAACCCCAAGCAAACCATTCATATTTGGTTTACCCGACAAACAAAAAAACATCCATAATCTGTTATATGGAGCCAACGGTAGTGCAAATGAGAGAAATATATATTTTTGCATTAGCCATACGAAACCTCATTGGTTGATCTACATATTTATCTTGTAACATAGGAAACTAAGCTTCAGACAAATCGAAGTTTAGCATAATGGAAAGAATATTGTGCATTAAAGTAAAAAGTAAATTAATTTTGAAACATATTTATTTTAAAAATATAATTTACTTAACACATATTTATACAATATTTTAACATCTAGAAATCACTCGAGTACAATAAAAACAGTGTGGTTGATATTTTACCCACAGACTCGATACCGATATTAGAACCAGATTAATGTATTGATTATACGTCTCTAGGCATTTTTTCTTTGATATTGAATCAGTACATAAATAGATAAGGTTCGTAAATTAATACACATTTATGTAAATATATTTTATAGTGGTATTCATTTTGAGCACGGAAGGCGGAACGGAAACTATACTTGAAATTGATTAATTTCATTAAAACATAATCGTTACAGTTGAAATATGGATTTTTTAAAATGAATTCATAAGCCGTGTCTTTACTTCTTTTTATGCATTCTTGTTAATGTATCTGACGGTTGCAAAGTGACAATACAGAAATGAAGTGCAGTAAAGCTTGGTGCTATTTTATCATATAAATAAATATCTTCTAGATTTAACAAATCAGGCGTAGCTAAATTAAACTCATTTTGTTTTAAACAGCTCTGGATCTCTTTGACATACTCCAAACATTGAAAGACATGTTTGAATGTACATATAGAAAATGTGACGACACTTTTTTGGCTTACGACCATATCTGAAAAACGTTTGTAGTTTCCCTTGTCCCGGCGCGCAAATGCTTTATTTTTACACCTGTTAGCAAACAAAATATCAAACACAATTATTAGTCGAGTTAGCGATTGCCGAGTTTAAAAGACTGCTCATATTTGAGGACTGTACAATAAATACTCATCCAAGCACGCCGCCTGCACCCAAGCTGCTATGTGTGGAACGTGAATCAAAAATACAATTTTTCTTGCAAGAAGTACATATCATTATTTACATTTTGGTGCGATTTAACCGGTTGACCACCCAGGAAACAAATATACATCATATTAATTTATATTTCCCGAACCTGCTGTCTTTCTTACATTTTAGAAAAATGTTTAATAATTATCTAATTGAGATGAATTATAGAAGTCTCACAGAGACAAAACTATTTATATGAGAAACATGTATTATACAATGACCCAGGGCTTGCAACCTGTATGAGCTGGCTTAAGTAATCACTCACTACACAATGCAAGGTTCACCAATTCATCGTAAGACATCAAATTTTTTAATTTTGCATGTTCCAATTCTGGGAACCTTCTGTACATTTGATTGGACCACGCTAGAGACATCTGTAGTCCTTTCTCATGAAACAGAATATGTAGATATCACAGCTAATAATGATACCTCTATATTTTCAAATAATAATCTCGCAGCGGACAAACCCAGTAATTGTGTTCTCAGAACATGTTGTTTGACAATCAATAAAGAAAGTCATAACCAGGCAGGCAACCGATTAATATAAAAAATATACATAAATTGTAATTTAAACATGATACAAATGAGTATTCTGTTGAAGTATTTACAGAAATTTGTTTACTACTAACAGGGGAAGGCTGTTTTTCAACAAGGTGGGTATAAAATACATCTGATTTTGGATATATTATAAGATATTTGGAATATTAATGCATAAATTTTATTTGCAATTTTAAGGGATTATTTTAAAAAATAATTTATATTTATTTTGTGATACCCGAGAGGAATTATTGAACTTATAAAAACCAAAATAAATTTGTCAATGGTAACAAGATTGAATTTACAGTGCAGATTTTGCATTGTATCGATCCAATCATCAAGGTTGGGTGCGTGCAGTCAATACGCTAAACATATTTAAAAATAAAAATATATTATTTAAAAGAAGCAAAATTAACCATCTATCTGAAAGAGTATTATTACATACGGGGAGTATAAAAGCAATCTCGGCAACATTGAGGTGTTTCTAAGACAAATACAAAAATTCTGTCATTACTAAAGGAAATTTTTTTGAAATCTACGAAGCCTACATCTTATTAGAAATAAGTTTTTAAAAATAATTGTCACCTAGTTATCTTTTTATATACATGTAAAAATAAATACCTAACATTTAAATATGGATATTGGTGTTTCCCACCGAATAGAGGATATTGCTCTCTTTGGTATTGTCTCACTTTAGCACGAAGTAGCCATTTTGTCACGTGACACAGCCTTGGGAGTTGATTGATTAAAGTGGATATTGCTGCCTTTGCTTTTATGTGATTTGGAAACTTATTTTTGGAACATGTTTCCAAGGTATAATTTATATAAAATCTCGAATTCAGTACATTCTTAATTATTAATCCTCGGTGACTGCATTCAAAACATTATTTTTTTGGATATTGCTGCCCTTGCTTTTATACCTCTCGTATATGAAAATCTGGAGAATTGTGAAAGGAATACATATTATGAGATACGAATCGAGATAGGAGTTTTATTTCATATAAATTTTAATTAAGTACAAACTGTTTCAAAGTACTGACTGCATGCCACTTTCAAGGGTCCAATCTCTATATTGCAGACGGGCAATGCGACGCAAAATCCGTAGACCTTCACAATAGTCACAAGAGAATTCCAACCAGAAATTTACATGTTTATTACAGGTTTTGTACATCACAATGAATCAATTTGAGAGAATAACATAACGCGAATGAGCAAGTGTCTAAATCAGTGATGGCGGACCTTTTCAGCTCGGCGTGTAAAAATATGGAAAATACCTAATCTAACTCGGCTGGCACATCATACCTATAGTCGGCCAACGAACTGAAGGCGAGCATAAGGTATGCGGGTGCGTAAGGAATGTGCGTGGTGAGTGACTTATAGATAGTGGTATGAATCACTACACCCGCTAGAATTCGTGGAATTGATGTAGGCATGTACAGCACTAAACAGGGGTGGCAAGCAGGTAGAGAGATGCGCGGGGGGATGAGACCCCCTATCACCGCTTTTTTGCTCACTGGCCCACTATAAGTATTACTATCGAGTTCCAGAATGGGGTACGTGTGTTTAAACTTGTATACAGCCGTTTGGCAATTGTGTGGCAAGGGTTCGTAAATATGAATGCATGCGTACAAGGCATCAGCCACAATCACGTTTCTTTGGTAACTTGAGTTTGGTGAAGGCCACCTTCGATACGCGTGTTGTAGGTTCACCATCGCTAATCTAGATAATATTTGAGATCTTTCATTGTTAGTTGCGTCAACATTCACCAGTATAGATAAGGAGGTTTTGAATGGTGCTACTGTGAGAGGAATAGGAATAGCTAATGTCAGGTCAAGGTTTCATGGTCCCAGGCACTATGACACAAAACAAAGTATAGTTTTGGCACTTAAGAAAACTCCACCTGTTCACTTGTTGTAGGCTGATTCACTAATCTTTTAAAACACTTTGCGAAGCATCGGATTCTAGCAATAACAATAGCTGTATGTCATCCCGAACTAATATTTAATATGGCTTGCCTAAGGACTTTTTGAGCTGTTGCAAATTCAATTTCCGAGAGGTCAAATTTGAAAATATGAAATATGACTAGTAATGGTTATTTTAACCGGTTAATCGTGGTACAGTTATTTATATCGATGATTGACTGTTTGATTGCGAAAAATCAGTTACCAATCATCAATACAAATCTCAAATTATGTTTATTGTGAAACTGGTTAAAATACCATCACTAAATATGACAGATTATTCAAGGCTGGACATTCGCCGCAAATGTATATTTCAGCTTTTTTTTGAAAAAGGGGGTTTTTATTATAAATTTATATCAGAATGTATATGCTAGACTGCAATTTCAACTACTTTTCACTCTAGCCATTATCACCACATACATGACAAACTCTCATGCTCGCTTGATAATACATTCAGATTACCTGTTACACTCATCTTGAAAGAGCACGATCAAATCATAGAATACCTCAAATTTCCAACTTATAAAGTGAATGTCCAGCCTTAATGTTATCGAGAATAGCAAAACAACAGGTTTCAAGTCATACAAAGCGAGATGTTTTTTAACTCTCGATTTTGTGAGCGCCATTGTGCCTAGGCGGACTGTGAAGGGGGTGGGACGAGGGAGCGGACAGGAGGGTGTGTGTATGAGAGAGACGGAGGGAGGGGTCTCTATTAGGGGGGCGTCATGCTGCTGCCACCATATTCGGGGGACGTTCCACGACCTATGAACAACAATAGACAGGATTAACAATAGTTTAGATTAACACCTTAGATTCTACAATATCTCATAAATAGTACAGAACAGAGTTTCTATTTGTCACTATTCAAAATATAGAAATTCTTTACCAAATGACTAACATTTTTTAAATCTATATACATACTCATATCGACATTGGATTCATACTGCGAATATGGTATCACAAGGGATAAGCAACTAGCAACTAATACATACATAGATAACATGATATTGCTCAATGTTTGTATGTTCGTAACTCATACGCTAGACACAGGTTACACATCGCTTTGAAAATTGACCCCCAGTACTTATCCAATGGGCTTGCATTTTGCTTTACGAAGTGTGACAATTTAATTGCTACACATCATACATGTACTTGAAGCTGCTGTCATCTTCAAAATACTCCTTTTGTGCTTTTTTGTACACTGACTTAGACGGCGTTCCCATTTCTAAAACAAGGCAACTGCTGGCGACGACTTGGCACGACTCTGGACTTCGAAAAAATTCACTACATTGTGAATTTTTGAGCTAACACTGTCAGCTGGCATTTGTACGTTCGGGACGCTCGGTGAGCCTAGTACAGGAGAACCGCGTATTTTTTATTTTGTGTGTTCTATACAAACAAACGTCTTCTTGTAATAAAGCGCGACTTATCCTTTTTCTACTTAGACTAAGACTTTAGATCTCCGCAACTACTTTTGTACCCTCTGTGTACCGGAGCTGAGATATGTGCTCCCTAGACATATATGCGAATTTGTGTGTTTATGGGTTTTTAAAGCTTATTATTGGTTGTATCTCAAGTTTATGAATGAATGAACGAGTTCTATTCGTCGAGTAACCTCATTGGTTGCGTAAACCAGACAAAAAATCATTCAATTTATCGTCTTCAAACCGCGCAGTGATTGTGTTATTTATGTATTAAGTGTTTTTTTTTTAATTAAAAAAGTATTAAAATTGAGTATTTTTATATTCTTCGATTGGAATTTTTATATTTAGAATGGAAATATTGAAATACAATATCTTTAATGTTGTTGCTTTCATGGTTTTATTCGATAAACATGTGCGTACATTTCTCACAATAAATTCCGTTACTTATTTTCATAATTATTGAATAAGTAATTATTATTGAAGTAGGTATAAGTAATTATTGAAGTCTGTATATTGAGAAACCAGAAACCGCAACTTCTTAGCGATTATTGTTGATTTTTACATGAATATAAACATCATAAAAAAGTGTCTAAAAATGACTATCGTGTGCAAGATTGCGCGGCAGACAGCGTACATTCCGCGTTGGGTACGGGCAACATACGACCGGCTAAAGAGTATTTAGTTTGACTTTTTCATAATCATTTCAAAGCTTGTATTTTTTTTAAACAAGTCAAACATACTGGAATTAACTGCGGAACGAGACCATGAACCAAGAAATCACGTTAGTTCATGTCTATATATTTTGGTGGCCTACGCCTGGAACTCATTTTTTGAAATACTACTCAGTATCTTAAAAATGTTCTCAATTTTTCACGGCTGTTCAGAATCTTCTGTGTGTAGTTTTCTGGGATATTCTGCCGTGTATATCTGATCTCTGTGGTTGTCAATTCGGATCCCATTGCAGGGTCCATCATCAGGGCTGATGTGATGAGTATGTGTCGATGTTAAGGTAAAGTATTGGATTGCTGTACCGAAATCAGGGTGTGACCTAGTTCGTTTTAGGTTAAGTACTGGCTTGCAATACCATGACATATCCCAGAAAACTACACACAGTAGTCAGTACTTGTCACACATACTATTGAATATCAGTTATATTAGAATACATCAGAAGTATCTTTGAAATTCGTTGATCGCTTTTTTGGACAGAAAGTCTCTCTAAATTGGAATCGCCAAAGTGCCCACGCAGATATATATTACCTTTCCAATAGCTAACAACTAATTCAACTAACCTAGCAGGGGGATCTGTCACAACAAATTATATCAACCATTTAAATATATCGCAAAAGAGCATCATAAAAACCATTTTAAAACTTCCGATCAGAACGCCCTCAAAAGAGATTTTCAAATATCTCGACGTGCCGAACATAAAACAAATTATGCCAAGAGCATTCTCTTACATCAATTTAATGACACAAAACAAAAAAATAGAATTCCGGCACATAACACGAGAGGCAGTAAAATGGTAAATAGAAATATACCAACGTTCAACACAACTTTTTGCCAAAGAAGCCATGTCTATTTTGCAACAAAACTCTACAACATCCTTTCTCCAACCTTCAGAAATATTAAAAAGATTGACGAGTTCAAAAAAAAGTATGGCTAAATCAAGTTGATGCAGATAAATTAAAAGGAGTATTAAAAATGACGTAGAAATTTAAAAATATTAAAAAGAAAAAAAAATTAGTTAAAAAAAAGATAAAAGTATGGCTAAATCAAGTTGATGCAGATAAATTAAAAGGAGTATTAAAAACGACATAGAAATTTAAAGATATAAAATAAATAGGTATAAACTAGTCCGTCTCAGCACAGGAACCCCTAGTGGGGAGGACTAACAGCACAAATATCAACAACATTGTATATACATACATACAATTACATTACATAATATGTTAAATTTTATCTGAATAGAACCTAATTAAAAAAATAACTAACTCGATTGACTTTTTATGCACATAAATATATACATAACTTACCAATGAAACATTATACCAGATTTCTTTTTAGTTTATTTTCTTGATTCATTTTCACACAATTCACCAAAATGCCGCTGCAATACTCTAAGGATATGTTATCCATGGGAAACACTTCAGGCTAACTGTGCTGATACAAACACATCTATACTGCTGCATGACAATAGATTGATAAATGTTTAAGAATGGTTTTCAGGGGCTTACCTCTTCCCCTGCCTCGACCGCGGCCGCGCCCCCTACCCCTCCCCCTCCCCCGTCACCTTCTCCCATCCCCCATGCCCACCAGATCTGGAACAAAAACCAATACATACATAGATAATCAACCCTCCATAATTTTAATGGAAGTGTTTTTTTATATAGCAGGCTAATGTTTTTGAATAACTTTTTAAATCAATCGGTTTTAATAATTATGAATAAGAATCAAACATTGTTTTTTTCCACAATTTTATTTTTATGATACTTTAATAATAAATTAAGTTATTAGTCTCAACTCACCTGAAGAAGGAAACAGAGGTTTCCGAAACATTAGTGTTATAAAAATAAAATAATGGAAAAAACAGAGTTTATATCTTATTCATAATCATTAATAATGGATTTTCTCAAAGTAAACGCCAACTCATTTAACTACTTATCGATCAGTTTTAATAATTTTGTTACATTTCTTCAATAATTTCAAATTTACTTTGTGGCTTTATTTTAATAAGGGCTTTATGTTAATTGATAACTCAACATACTTTAGTGCCAATGGTCCCTTATTCCAGATACAATGTATACTAAAATTAGAATTGCAAATGTGGACGTAAACTATTTATACATATTTATGCACTTTGATCATCAGAATCAGAAACATCAGCTTCAGTTTCCGATTTTTCTGAATCACTTATTTGTGAATTGTTGATTGCATTTTCCCAAGCAGGGTCTGGAGGCGGATCTTATTATGTAAGTAGGTAGCTGATATTATTTTCCATTACAAATTGAAGCTATAAATAAATTATTGATGTACGAAAATGAATTAAAATTGTTAAATTTTAAAAGCTACTCAAAAATATTACTGCTGAATAAAAAACACACTATACTTTACTTACATGTAGTATTAAAACAGTAGAAGAAAAAATATTTGCCTGCCTGCCAGGACCTTAAACTCAAACATATTAATGATTTTGTAAAAATAAATTTTCAGATATCATTGAATTTGAGATTTTTGCAGAACAATAAATTATCATTTATTATAAGAATTGTCAAAGAAATATGTTTGTAGATATGTATATAAAAATTAATTTAGATATACATATAAAGAGTAAATGAACCAATCTGTGTTGTCATTTGTGTGTATATTATTTAAGCATATTATTTGAGGTGTTCAAAAGCAAAAATGCCACTATTTAACTATCACAATCACAAGGGGCCAACCAACCGTTGACAGCTTGAACAATTCAAGTACCACGCAGTCCTTCCTACCTATATTGGTGGTGGTCTTCTCGAGGTAAGCTAGGGGTCCCTGGAGGGCGCCGGGCTGCTGGAAGGGGCCGCCCTGCTGCATGAACATGCCCTGGTTTACCCCGGACATCTGCAATACATATATCAATAGCCAACATATATACACATAGAGTGTATCAGTAAAGGCAAATAGATGGACTTTGGCTATTTGTCAGATTAAGCAGTGAAATACATAAAGACAATAATATATTTCTGTAAAAATGAATGGGATTATTGACTATTTCATTTTTTTTCCGAGAAACTAAATTATTCATACATTACAAACAAATTTAACAGATAAAAATTCATGTTAGTATTTAAATATTTAGTTTTTTTTTAATCACAAGATGCCGTTATTGTTTATACTATGTTTCACTCCACCACTCATATGAAAAGTAATCAAATTACCCTTAGCAATACTTCCTAACGCGCTCTTGATTATTTCCCCATAGCATTATTAGCTGTAACCGGTCGAAAATGACGGAACATTGGTTTGCATCTTTGCTAAGTCCTAGTTTATATTTGTAGTATCTTTTTGGCAGTCCACGGAGAGGCGGCCGTAGCAACGAGCATAGAGCGGCCAGTTCAGGTTTGCTGGCCTGGGTTTCAAGCCTCATCTCATCATTTGATTTTTTAGCCATGAAGTCGAACAAAATAAGGGGTTGTTACACGTAGTTACGGACGGACAGACAGACAACGAAATTATTATGTTTGATAAATAGATATATTTATAGGCAGTACATAGCTGATTTTACTTGCCATTAATTTGTCACGAATAATAATAAGCTGCTACTGTACATCACTATCCAAAAACGGTTTTAATTTATACTATTTTGGATATTTGTAAAAAATGTAATAAAACTAAATATCGTCCCTTAGCTTACAACACCGCTCAAGTCGAAAATTGGCGGTTTTCACTTTTTAATGCCTTTAGATAGAGCTGCTCATTGCGCGTCTAACCATTGGTCACATGATATAGATTTTAGTCAATCAGAAGCCGTAATTCGAAAAGTAGTAACAGCGCGCAAGTCGGTTGGCCTCTCAACACCGCACAAGTCGTTAGTCTGTCATACTTTACTCGTACAAGTACTTTGCGCTCCGTGATTATTATATTTTTATGTGAGTTTTATCGCTGAAAGGTCTATGCAAGGAGTTTTAATAGAAGATTAAGAGGTAAGCTATATAATAAAGTAATGTTTATTGATTTACGCGTATTCATATAGAAATAAATGATAATAGAATATATTCATTTACTTAAGCGGTGTTTACTGAGTATCTTTTTTTAACTTAGGCGGTGTATCAAAATGTATTTTATTTCTTTTAGGAAGCTCAATAATTGAGATACACTATGGATGGAGAAGAAATTGATTCCTGGAGTGATCCGAGTTCAGGTGATGAATTGATATTTGCCCAATTACAAGAAGCAGGACTGATATCAAAACATAAACGGCGTAAACAAAGTTGCAAAGAAGATAAAAAAAGAATTAAACTAGGTTAGTAGCATAGGTTTGTTTTGAGGTCCGCATTTATTTTGTTATTTATATTTTTAATGCAATAATTCGTATTATTTTTTTAGATTTGAATCAGAAAGATAACACCAGTTTTTCTGATACCAAAGCATGCAATTCTCGTAATAAATACGAAATTATTGCAACACCAATAAACGAACAAAACTTCGGGGATTCCATGAAAAGTATTATAATTAGCCAAGACAATGTAAAAACAATATTTGATCAAAACATAGACTTGGATATTGAAAACATTGACATTAACAATCTACAAGTTATAGAAAAAGTTGGTAATGACTTCTTTGATCTGCAACAGGAACCACCCGACGCTACGGTGGCCATCGAGTATCCTATTATTGATAATAAAAACAATACTCAATGTACAGATAAAAATAATATAAACCAGAACAGTATGCAGCAATCCAGTGCCTCTGCTACTCCATCGTGTTCTTCAAAAGCGGTCATACTCAGTAATTTTTCGTATCACGGTGATTTGTTAAGTCATAAAAAACGACAGAACAAGGCTACAAAAGATCCAAAGAAATATAAACGAAATGTTAATAAAGAATTACGGATGAAAGGTGAAAATTATTTAGGATACAGAAGAGACAGAAAAGCAAAGACTAATGAAACATTTAAAGTGAAACAAGACGTATTTAAGCCTGCAAGATCCATGAAACCACCGTGCAATTCTGCGTTTTGCAAGAAATCGAAACTCAGATCATGTGACAACATAAAAGAACAACAGCGGCAATATTTGTTTGAAAATTTCTGGAAGAAAATGAACTGGGAGCAGCGAAGATCATTTATAACTTCTCACGTTAATAAAGTACCAAAGAAAATTACAAAAAATCCAGAATCATCCAGAAGAACTGATAGTCGAACTTACGTTTTCGCGATTGATAATATACGTCACCAAGTCTGTAAAAAAATGTTCTTGGCCACTCTTGGCATTAAAGATTGGTTTATCAGATATTGGCTGACAAAAACAGACTGTGCCATGCCTCCCGATTTGTCTACTTCAACCAGTAATCGCAGAAATCCAGAGAAAATTGAAGACCACAAATATGTTGAAAAGTTTTTAGCAGGTCTTCCAAAGATGCCGTCGCATTACTGTCGTGCTAAAACATCACGAGAATATTAAGAACCAATTTTCTCGAACATGACACAGCTCTATCACACATATAAAGAAAATTGTGAGTTAGATGGTAGAGAATGCCTTGGCCGTAAATTATTTGATAAATTATTTTTGAAACTCAATCTGAGCCTATTCCACCCGAAGAAAGATCAATGCGACGTTTGTTGCAGTCATAAAACTGGAAGCATTACGGATGAAGAATACGCTCAACATGTTTCGAAGAAAGATCGAGCCAGGAAAGAGAAAGATACTGATAAAGGTATTGCACAGTCCGGAGCTTGTCACGTATTCACACAGGATGTTGAATCGGTCAAATTGGCCCCGTATCTTCAAGCTAGTGCGATTTATTATAAAACTAAATTATGAGTCCATAATTTTACATTATACAATTTAGCAACTAAGGAAGTAATGTGTTATTGGTTCGATGAGTCAAATAGCACGCTTGAAGCCTCTGTTTTTGCTTCATGCTTAGTAGATCATCTAGAGAAGTTTTGAGTCAGAAAATATTGCCTGTGATTTTATATTCCAATGGCTGTTGTGCTCAAAATCGCAATGTTACCTTAAGCAATGCTTTATTACGTTTAGCGATTGAAAAAAATATTGTGATTACTCAAAAGTACCTGGAAAAAGGCCATACCCACATGGAATGTGATTCCGTACACAGTGCAATAGAGTGTAAATTAAAAGGTAAAGAAATTTACCTTTCACAACAATACATGGCTGTAACTAAAACTGCTAGGGGTGATCCTATGCCTCACGAAGCTCATTATTTGGACTTTACCTTTTTTACCGACTTTTCGAAAGAATTAATTTATAAATCTATACGTCCTGGTAAAAAAGCAGGTGACCCAGTCGTCACAGATGTACATATGCTACAATACGGACCAAATGGTACAATTTGATATAAAATTGGTTTTGATGACGAGCTTCAGCCGTTACCACATCGTCCCACGCCAATTAAAAGCATCAAACAAATAAATCACCTGCAGAAATTGTATGCTAGAATACCAATTACAAAGCGGAAGTATGAAGATTTGCAAGACTTAAAAAGTGTATTACCATCTAGTTGCCACTCTTTTTATGATGATCTTCCGCACAGCAATCTCTAAAGACTGCAACTAACTATTGGACTAGAGATTTCGAGTATTATTTTTTATTTTTATAATTTTATTACTGTTGTATCTTGTTTCGTTGGAGTTTATTAAAGACTATGTTTTAAATATTTATCTATTAAAATAAAAATAAAATAATTGCACTTATACTCTAAGTGTTCGCGCGTCACCAAATAATTTTAAGCAATTGATCTCAACAATGTGATTCTTAAAATTTAGGTTATAGATACCTATGTTATAACGTTTGTTAATTATTCTTGAAATATTTCTTAATAAAAACTTTTCTTTGTAAATCATCTATTAATACCTTATTCCCTAACATTTCCGCATACAACACCGCCTAAATCTAATAAAATATCAGTCAACACAGCTCAAGTCATAAAATAAAAGTTAAAATAAAGTAAATCATCAAAATAAGTATAAATAATTATTTCTTAACCGCTAACTAGGGTATTTATTAAGTAATAACACAAAAATTACACCGATTTTTTAAAATAGACAGTTTTTTTTGTCTCCTGTAAAGTTGATAAAAATGACTTATGCGGTGTTGTTAGCTAAGGGACGATATTAATAATACGCAATACATTATTCCATGTGTAAATAGACATTTTAATTAATTTCTAGATGTTTTGTACTATCTGTATGTACATATACCCTTTGTGCCTAATGATTCTGAATATATGAAATAAACATGAAGAAATCGATACAGTAAAACCCCGTTAATTCGAACCCCAATAATTCAAAATCTTTCTAAATAATTTGAAAACCCTGGTAATTCGTAATTTGAAATAATGTTTAGCCTCTTGCACTGTAAATCAATACATTTTATTTCATATAATTCAATTTTTTATTAAATTTGACAAAATTGAATAAAAACATTTTGAATTTTTGCAAGTGAGAAAAACAAATATATAAATGCCAATATCAGTTACTTTAGCAATAGAAATGTCACGATCTTTGTATTAGTATAATAAATATGGCATCTTCGAAATAATTTCTTGATATATGCAAAAATACAAGTTATAAAAACTAATAGTGGGTGGGGTGTCCTTTATGTATTTTGCGGAACCTTGTGGAATGCACTTTACCTCTACATATTATGTCTAGATCACTAAAATTGAAAAATCCTACGCATGGTTTTTTCAGTTAGCTGCCGTAATACTAGTATGTGCAGATAATTTTAGTTTGCGCTAATTTCTCATAGTTGACCGCGTTTAAAATTGTTTTTAACTTTTTAAATTCCGTTTTGGTGTGTGTTTGCATTGTTAAAATGTTTAATTTTCTTTGTATGAAGTTATTACCGACTTATCTTAATATTTCACGTAGTTGTGGACGATTGTATTTCTAATAATTGTAATAGGATTATGCAAAAATTTCTTCTGTGTATTTATTATATTAGACTTAATATTAACGTTTTTCCTAATTTCGAAAATTTTTACATAATCCTATTTTGAATATTTTTCCACTTAACATTCCACATTGTCCAAATGACCCATAATAATTAACACTTCGAACCCCCCCTCCCCTCACCTAGCCCCTCACCGACCCCTTCACCGTAACACATTTGCTTGGTTTAACTTTTAAAGATCTTTAGTACACAATAATCCTGAAGAAGAGAACATTGTTCTCGAAACATGTAGATTTTTTAATCTAATAAAGTGGTGAAAACAAAGTAATTTGTGTTTTATTTTAATAATAATAATGTCACCACAAAGTTCAAGCCTTCATACAGAAGAAGAAAAAATATTCTTCGAACAGTTAATACATCCAAAGAAATGTCACGGTCTTTGCATAAATGTGATAAATATGCCTTTTCGAAATAATTTCTTGAAATATACAAAACATACACATGTTTTTCACAAAATTAATGGCATTTTTCATGAGTTTCTTATAATTCGAAATGTTTTTTTAGGTCCCTTGAATTTAGAATTAACGAGGTTCTACTGTTTTTACATAAAATCAGGATAGGAAAATACATTAAAACAAATTTTTCCAAATAGTCACCAATCTCTCTAATATGTATACGGAATATTATCAAGTCATTTTGTATGTTACGGAAATCAAAACGCTTTCATGTTTAATTTAAAGGTAAAGTTATGACAGAAGAATCATGAATTTACAACTGATTAGGAATGTAAGAATTGTGTGGAAATGTACGCAACATTATATTCTCTCTATTTATAAGTTGTAATGTTACGAGTGTGTATTGTTCATTATATACATATATCTAATGACTTTTAACTAAATCCTTATAGAACTTGCCAGAATGTTTTGGAACAGAAAGAGAAGTGTCCATCCCGTAGAAAAAGTGCAGTAAATACAAATGTTATTTTTACGATTTATTTCAGAATAGTGAAGCAAATATGATACTCTCCACCTCATGAAAACTGTAATAAAGTTAGTTTACCATTTTCTCTGCAAAAGGCCGCTAGTGTCTTGCCAACAGGGCCACTTATTTTATCTATTTCAATATACGGCACAGAAGTACCTTTTACATAATAATATATACAAGAAATCCAAAGAGTAGACAACAAAAAATTACAGAATTGATATAGTATAGATAGTTGTTTAAAGTTATCACAGTAATTTAGAAAAAGGAGGTGTGAAGTATGTATATAAGATAAAACATAATTTAGAAAAAGGAGATGTGAAGTATATACAAGGTTAAACAAATTGGTATAATAATTTGTTAGTGATTGCTTGCTTGCTAGTTATGAATTCAGGACGGCAGGGTGTAGAGCTTTTAGTAGCGAATCTTTATATTGTGCTAAACTGGAATTAAAAATATCAGAGATATGCGCGTAGGTGTTACCTAGCCTATGCAGTCTGGGTACAGGAGAGTTTAGTGAGAATAGTGTAGATATTTGTGTAGGTCTTTCAGGCGCATGAAACATAAACAAACACAAAATATCAGGGGTGTAAAATGCGAGTTAATAATTTGATAGAATAAAATCAAATAAGATAAAACTCTCCTGCTGGATAATGGCAATAATCCAGTAAAAATTTGTAATCTTGTGTAGTTGATTCTTTATCATTGTCAACAGTAAACAGTAGAATTTATAAAAGTGTGCCAATTCACTATTTATTAATTTTTAAAAATTAAGGTCCAATGACAAATAACGGTTCTGTTAGTAAACTTTAAAAATATGTAATTCATTTTTATTTTTGGTCTTCAATAAAATTCGACTATGTATTCGATCCACTATCGGGATGTGCAATATTATTAAGGAAAGTTCCGTAATAATGATTATATTCGAGGGAGCTATAAGAAGCCAGAAGCATTATAAGTTACAAGTTGAGGGGAATAAAGTTATTTTATTGATTGAGACAATCAATATCAAAACCCTAGTTTAATTAAGCCTTCAACTGGATGTGCTGGTAGATAAGACTTGAACATTCCTTGTAGATTACACGTTCAACAGATGCTAAACTGTTAAATGTGAATTTATTATGGTAATATCCACAATAAAGTCATCCTGCAGTGTAAGAATATGAAGGAACAAAATGAAAAGACAATGTGCCAGGATCGTATGTCTTTTCTCTTTGATTAACTCGTCTTCAATAATCAAAAAAGCGCAAGACTAAAGACTAATTATGGACTCAACATCGGGCCAATATATGTTCCCAAGAGAACTGTGCGCTGCAGCACTGAGACATGACATAGTATTATACTCAAGAACACTTAAGGAAGTCTTCTTGGCTGAGCTAACAGCGTCTTTGGAGGTAAACATCTCAAAAGACTACTCGTACAAATTGAATAAATACAAGAGTATATTGAATGAGATCTCCAAAAATGGCTATATGACAAAACTATATGCAGTGGAGGTGGGAGGACTGGCAGCCAAGTCGGTTTACAGCTTTCTCAAGGATCTAGTACTGAATAGATGACAGGTGAATGGATTCTTGGAAAGAATGACAAAGGCAGCAGTTACCGGACAATATTTTATCTGGTTGCGCATGTAAGAAGAACAGAATAATCATTAAAAAATGACACTCTAAGGGAGGAGGGAGGGGATGAAGGAAATGGTAAACGTAGCCATGGCCTAAAGGATCCTAAAACCTGTCATAAGCCTTGTGGTTTCCATCACTTCCTTGCTCCGCGCGGCGTGCCCGGATTTGGGGACTCTCTGGTCCCTTTCTGGTTACCAATTTCTCACAAAAAAAATTTTGGGACTTCAATATCTTGCGTATGACTTAATACATCAAATGTAGTGCCTAAATCCAAAACCCCCTAAAACGATCTTGTGTGTTTTGAGTTAAGGATGAAAAATTTATATTTGGAAAGCTTCTTTGCTGTATTTTGGAACAAACACTAATTTTTAACATGCAATGTCAATGCATTAAAGTGGCCTTTGCAGGAAACAATGTGTTCTGCATGCAGCTGACAAAAAATCTACTAAACCGCATATTTCATTGAAATTATCCGTAATCCGTTTCAGGTGGTTTCGGAATTAGGCGCTACATATAATTCAAGTACTAAAACCGTTGCTTTATGAATGATTGATATCAATACATAATAGGGACAGCATCCGTAACATAATAGGGACCTTTCAAATAGTGTGCCATCTCTAAGAGAAGGTAAATTGTATTATTTGAGTCAAATGTAAAATTATTAAATATATTTATAATTAAAACACAAGGGGCGGCAGCATCCGCTGGGACATTGTACCATTTAGAGTCAAGCAAGATCTAAAGACTTCTGACTTACGTGAAGGGGAAGTGTGGGCCAAAACCAATAATGAAATAAACAAGCAAAAGGATAAATATTAAAATAATAAGAAAACAAAAAAGCTTGGCTTAAAAAAATATATTTAAAAGAATTAATTACAAAAAAACAGCAAATATGCAATATGTATTTACTAAAACAATAATACAAAAAGCTGAGTAGACATATAATTAGCAATATTAAAAAAAATTAAGCATAAATATAATATAATAATAATTCTACATTGTTTTTCCTTCCATAATTGCGCCTTATCACCTTAAGCAATAATTATATATTTTATTTTTAAATTACAAGCATATTATAAAATAGCATTAATATGTATGAGGTGCGACAATTTGATTCTCGAGACGGTTGAACGAATTAACTAATATGTGCTTAAGTTTCAAACACATAAAGCCAGTTATTAATTAGCTACTGGGAAGGTAAAGGATATCTATCTATGCACCTTGGTGTAAAAATTGGACATCAAAATTCAGAGCACAGTGTACTGACATGCGAGATAATTTCTGACCAAAATGGCGATTATTCACCTAACTTTTTTCCTGTGATTTAACAACAGTGACATGCAACAAAAATAGCCCATAATATGTATTTCTCTTTTTCCTATTTGCCCTTAACTTGGCTCCTGCGATTTCTTGATATTTCTAAAATTAAAATTGCAGTGGAGGAACAAAGATTTTCTAATACAACTAATATCCAAAAAAATGTGAGTCAGGTACTCAACCGTATTCCGGAAAGTGAGTTCCAAAGTGGTAGTGTATAGATGTACATAGAGAGAGTACTTTCAAGGCGATAATTGCATTAGTGTACGAAACCACATTTTTTTTTTTAAATGTTACACCTCGTATTTAGGGAATGCATTCCAAAGGCTATTTTAATAGAAAATCAATGCAACATTGAGTGCTAGTGCGAGCTGTACTGTCCAAAGTCAAGTCCAGTTATTTACGCACTCTATAATCATAAAATACATAAATGTTTTTGTGTGGATGAGATATTTCTGAGAGGTGACCAATTTAAAACAACATGCCAACAAAATTAACCAGCACTTTAAAATTTACAATTAAAAAATTATATCCTCTGTGTTGAGTTTTCTGGGCTATTTATCTCTAAGTATCTGGCTTCCAATGATGGATTCCGCAATTGGATGCGAGTCATCGGCCAGAGAAGTAGGAGAATACGCTCAGAAAATGTAGCACAGAAGATTCAGAACAATTGGAAAAACCTGAAAATGTTTTTAATTCTTTGAGTCTCTTAAAAATGACCGACGAAAGGTGAATGCGGCAGAATGAGTGCAGTAAGTTAAGTAAGTAAGTTTTATATTTTTCCCATGATAAATTAGTAACCATTGCTGTATATAGTATCTTTCGCGTGATTGTATGTAGAAAGTACAAGTAAAATCATCAAATAATACAGTGAAAACTACTATAAACTATACGAAAAATATTTTTGAAATGATAGTGACAACTAAATTTTAAATATTACTGTAGACATTGCCCGTGAGTTAATTAATCCTTAACTAAGTAATAATATGATGGATCATAATTGAATTCATAACAGTATCCTTAATTTAATGATGTTTTCATTATATTTTCATATGCGCCGGTTATTGTAATTACTTTGGTCCTTGAAGATCTTGATTTTAATATTTGGTAATCGTACTATTCGAAAACTACCATCAAATCAATGTATAAATTTTTATAACACCTAAATTTGCATACAGTGTTTGTTTATTGTACATAACAAACTTAAGAACTCATTTTAAGTAAACAAATTTTATAATTTCTTACTTAAAATAGTTACTAAGTTTATTAGAGTCCGTAAATAAACTATTAACTCAAAGCTAATAGCGATAGCTAGTGCGACCAATAACTTCGGATAGAAACAATGAGGTGCTTTTAACAAAGATCAGAGCAATACTATAAAGTAAAGAAAGCAGCAGCCTACGTCAGTAATCCAAGAATTAGAAGGTGCTATCTGGCTACATAAAGAATTAGGCATGTAACAAATTTGGGTCACATTTTTATTGTATATCCGGATTTTTAGAATATGCAAAAAATATGTCATTTTATTTTATTCAGTCTATTGAAGATTTAGCATTATGTGTAGCTGATGACTAATGATTATAATAACACAATAACCGGCCCTCACTGTATGTATAAATATAAATTATTTAGCATTTGTTAAATCGAAAATTAAATTCAAATATGTATATATATTCATTTCATGGCTAATGGATGATTTGCTTTTACACTCTACACATTCATAAAAAGCATAATAAGAATAATTATTACAATAATCATTATTTACAACGTATACAACATTTACAAGGCAAAAAATTAATCTTAAAATATCATCCAATATTAAACTAATAATGATAAAAAGTATGAATTTTATTAATACTAGACTTACCAAAATACTGTTCAGGTTACAAGGCTAATTCAGTAAAACCTTGTTAATTCGAAATTCAAGGGACCCAAAAAAGACATTTCGAATTATGCGGAACCCCATTAATTCAAAATTCAAGGTACAAAAAAAATTTAAAATCGCAATATAATTGCGAAATTCACTAAAATTCGTGAAAAATGTTATTAATTTAGTAATAAGTCTTGCATATTTCAAGAAATCATTTTGAAAACGCAATATTTATTATGCTAATACGAAGTCTGCGATGTTTATATTACTAAAGTATATATTTGTTCAATTTCATCAAATTTAAAAAAAAAATTGAATTTTGTGAACTAAAATGTATTGATTTATGCCACAAGGGACTAAAAATTATTTCGAAAAATCAAACACCGTGATGTGATTGTGAGATTTGCCAAAAATCATAAAATTCATGAAAAAAATGATTAATTTTGTGAAAAACATCTATATTTTTGCATGTCATGAAATCATTTCAAAAACACAGTATCTATTATGCTAATACAAAGACCGCCACATTTCTATTACTAAAGTATCCAAAATTGACATATATGTTGTTCTCACTTGCAATAAAAATCGAAATACTTTTTCAATTTCATCAAATTTAAAAAAAAAAATATGTGAACTAAAATGTATCGATTTACGGCGCAAGGGGCTAAAAATTATTTTGAATTACGAATTTCCAGGGTTTTCGAATTTTTGGGTTTTAAAAATGTCAAATTACGGCAAATTTCGAATTAACGGGGTTTTACTGTAGTGCTCATACTACAAGAGATTTCAATCCTGAGCCATAAAAACTTCAAAAAATATACTATTGAATAGAAAAATAATGATCTAATTCTCACTTCAAATTCATTAATGACCACCAGAGAAGTAAATATTCTTATAACTTTACTTAAAATATTTTTTTTCAAATTTTAATATTAAAATACAATCTTACAAATTTCATAATAACTAATCAGTCTCATAAGTTTCTCTCTCATTTTGGCATATACATTTGTACAAGTTGACGCATGTGGCGAAAACAAATGAATCACACGAAAGAACAAAACGACTAAATCTAAACCCCGAATACGGCGCGCAACAGAAATAGTCCACAATACGTATTTATCTTTTTTTACCCACTCCTGTTCAAATGCTGGGAAAAATAATTAATAAGAGTAAACCTCACTTGACGCGAATTTGCACGAACATCAATTAAAATTCTCAAGCAAAATTAACATTTTCAAAAAATAGTTCCTTTGTTGCCTTATCTTATAACTTGAAATTCTTAGATTAATTTGAGTCATCACTCGTTCAAAAATTGGCCGAGTTACAGCAATATGAAGTTAGCGTGGTAGGTGAAATTTTTTATTCTTTTGCATTTTTCTCAAAACTCCCTTTTTCATACTGGTGGAGAAAATATCTCAAAAACTATTGGGCAGATTATGTTTAAATTTTGCAAAAATCCTACTAATAACATTATCTATGATGCAACATACAACTTTTTTGATAAAATGTGCCGTTTGCTTATGGTGGATTTTTACTTCAATTTTTTTTAGGAAAAAAATTTAAATTATTTTCAATTTGACCTCATTTGCACAACAAAAAAAAACTTTTTTCTTTGATAATCTACATCACAGACATTATTACATCATTTATATTTTTTATTTCGCTCTAACCCTGGCGACATGATTATCTCTGTCAACTGTATGCGTCACGGAGAAGGACCTTTGTGGGACAGCACATAATTCCGCCTTTGAAATTTATATATAGTATTTTAATGAAAAATATCAACCAATGTTTGCTGTAAACAATAATAATAAAATGTTTTTTTTATGTGCAATAGTTACGTCAAGAAAATTTTTTAAATGCCTCAAGGCGGTGTAGCCCTTTCACCGACCAGCATGGACACGGAGTCTTTCTCTCCTCGGCTCTAAATGACAGTTACTCTAAGCATCCATACTCAGAGGAGTCGTTTAGAAGTTAAATAACTTGAGGGAGCATTCAATCAATCATAAAGCGCACAAAGGAAATTTTACTTGATATTTTACAGAACGGAATATGCAATTGCCAAAATATGCTTTAAATTTGTTAAAAATTAAACTAACCCATCCATGACCACTATTTGTAATCCATAAAATGAATTGTTCGAAATATAGAGATATTCCAAACAATTCGATTTATGAAGTTTATAAAGAGTTAAAAAACATTAAAATACTATTGGTCGACCACAATCAAAAGACCATTCCCTAGCTTTGTCCGGTAAGAATAAAGCGGGGGAAAGTTGTCAGGCAAGCTCATTTACAAGCCTCAATATGATATTCCAAATAAATATATATTTATCAGTTTAAAAAGGGTTACTTACTAGAAAATCTTATTTTGTGTTCATATTTTACATCGTAACACCACACATATTTTTTGCGCACATTATTCTGAATGTGGTCTAGCTATAATCTAGTGATAGCCTTATGTTAAAAATTTAATTACAAATTGAAGTGATAGCATTTTCTTCTTTTCATTTATCCGCGTTTGAAATTGTTATTGAAGTATGCAAAGTGAATAAAAAATGCGGACAAATGCATGTTTTCACTGCATGTTGATGTTTCCGTGACACAGTGATAACACTTTGATTTGATTGGTGTTTTGCAATTTATTGTTATTAAATAATGTCAATTTTATGCTGACCATCAATATCTTTAACACAACTGTCTTCCTATAGTATAGAGTGCCTTTAAAAACTGCAGACACTTAAAGGCAACCATTTTTGCGAAGCACGAGATGTGACAATTTAATTAAAAACGTAATTAAAAGCTGGGCAGAAGAAATGAAGAATTCCTAACTAACATCCAACAGAATGTGAGACAATATTCTGGAAAATGGAATGAGCATGCTTTCAAAAATTGAAATACCATTAAATATACAGATGCACAAAGGGAGTACTTTGAAGACGACGGTAGTTACTAGTGCTTCATATTTTAAAGTGGTTCTCCACAGTTCCCTATTTCAATCAGCATTGAGATGTTCCCAAGATAAATTTATTTATATTACTGTATGCAATTTTTATTCCAAAGATGTGGCCGTAGAAAGGGTTATTACAGTTTATTTATATACAACATTAACACTCGGAATATATACATATATTATTTACCAATAAAAGATTTTTTTCTAGTTGTTCTGATTTTTTTAAATACTAACATAAAAATAGATTTCCATACTTATTTTATAATGTTATGTACAAGAGTTATAAACAAATTATTAGTCAGAAACAACATAATATTTGTTATAAATATATTGTATATAAATTATCATTTTAATTTCCAAATAGAATATCTCAAATTGTACCTATAACAATATGCATTTTTATTATGATTGCATATTTGTTGTTAGGATACAGACCATATGTGCTAAAATATCTGCGAACATTTAAACTGTGAATACAAATATGCGTAATATGTTTGCCTATAGCTTTAATTTCTCAAATATTTTATGAAACTCCAAAGGCAGATGTGATGAGTATCACAAGAACATCTGTATTGGAACAAGACAGCAGTGATATCGGTTTTGTATAGGAAAAAATTTAGATTTTACTTATTTTTGATATTTCATTGTCGTCCATAACATACATGATGGAAAATACCCACTCCTTCACCATGAATGCTAATAAGGGTTACCGACTCGTCTTCGGATGTTGGTGCTCAATTTGATACTGAAAAGTAACCAGACCATCTATAAGGTGGATACAGTGTAAGAGGATTGCGGTGAAAAGGGTATCTGTTATCCATGTGTCGATGAGACTCAAATCACGAGCCGGCATGTGAGAATGGGTATTTTTAGGAAGAGGATTGCTCGCAATATGTTTGCGACAGGCACTGCTTGTAATAAATGCTAAAAACACCATCCATCATAATCATTTTAGTGCTAACAAATGTACATTTTGCCATAGATAAAAATTTTTATGTAATTACGTGAACAGCACTACTACTATGACCAGCAAAATTTGTGGTCATTTTACTAGTGATGAATAATTAAACTAAAGGCATTTCAGGTACGGCATAGCCTCAAATTGCTAATAGCACCGCTCATAACACGGGCAGCCCTAGGATACCCTCCTGGCCTGCGGGCCGGGCTGCGCTACCTGCTGCATCGCGTGCTGTTGCTGATGTAGCTGCTGAAGTTGCTGCAGCTGGGCCATCTGCTGCTGTTGCTGTACTTGTTGCTGAACTTGCTGCTGTTGTTGCTGAACTTGCTGCTGCTGCTGAACTTGCTGCTGGCCCTGGGGGGGAACAGTGAGACACAAGCGTAGAATTGCTCATACAACACACAGTGTCGTCGGAACACATTCAAAAATAATTCATCAAAAAAATGATCACTTGTATGTGAATCAAAATAAAGATACGAGTATTGCTTAGTAGGATTAATGCTAAGAAAAATAAAAACATACAAAAAAAAATCTAAATCAATATGGTGGTCTGCGCTAGTAATAATAACAGCTAGATTGTGTTTTAAAAGTTCTATTGTTTAAAAAATCTAAAGTTTATGATTTTAAATAAATTCTTAAATATAAGATAGTAAGTTTTGGCATCCAAAGGAAGTGCAATTGTAGTGATTTTAATGTGAAGGGTTGATAAACAAATGGTTTAATTAACAGAGTGTCAATGCCTGTGAAATATTAATCCACGAAATGACATAACAACGTGCCAGCATTTTTCATTTTATTGGTCGAATCGAACAAACAAGTCAAGGTAAACCATAATTGCAAAACAAAGATAGTCGTTTATATTTTATAATAATATACTAAATATTTAAATAAAAATGAATCAACCTAACTTAGATATAGTGAACTGTATTATTTGCTTATTCCTCCTTTTTTAACCCATTTTCAACCCAATTTTATAATCACTGTCACCCTACTTCCCTCAGTTTCCACAAAATTATAATTTTATATTAAGGCAGTTTTTACCCGTCTTTAGTTAAAATATTTCATATTAGATTTTTAAAACGATTATGTATTTCTATAACACAATTTAGCTATAGCCTCTCACTAATGTGAAAAGTTATTCATTTTAATAACCTAATTTTCACCATTTTCTGACCTATTCTAAATATAAGAATTAAGTTATTTTGGTGATTATGTCCCCAACACTAAAAAATAGACAAGTTGTAGATTTATGACATTCCGCCTTATTCGGTGAATATTACCCCAACATTAATAAATAGACAAGACTTATTTATATATGCCCATGTATTTACTTATGTATGACTTCTTCAATTTTAAATGAGACCTTTGGAAAGTTATCTACACGGTCTAATTAGTGTGATATGTTGATTGATGGAATATAGAGTACAAGGGATTCATAATTAATAATTGTCATTAAAAACACAAGACAGGAAGCAGAAATTGCATCCTGTGTTTTTATGTCTACATACACCGATGGTGCAATATCTCTGTTTAACAGTTCCTGTAAACATAAATATTATATACAGGATTACCTACACATGTTTAGTTTTATATCAAAAAGAAAGAAACAAGATTTTGGAACTGCAGCGACCCTCTGCAAGAATTAATATATAATCTTCCACATCAGTTAGATTTATCATAGACAATTTTTTTATTACACCAGATTGGTATTGTAAATGTACTGATGTGTACGGAAGTTTAACAAACGCAATATTGTTAGCAATCTGGAAGATATATTTCTCGTATTTTTTCAGAATGCTTGAGAAATCTGCCAATTATGAGAAAAATAATTGTATTCCTAAATTGTAAGTTATGTTTTGTACCGTATTAAGATTGTTGAAACATTTTTTTAATGGCCTACTCGGGGTTAAACTTTCTCTGTCAAGTAAGACAGCCATTCCGTGATTGAGATTAATGTATCAAATAATTATACACATTATGTAAAGTAATTACTCAGCTATTATATAAATTAATTATTAATAATGAATATCTCATTCCCCACAGAAATAGGAAGCATTCAGACAATTAGCATTGCTGTTAATAGGTAGCGATGCAATCCTACCAACCTGCATTGTGTTGTGTGGTGGATGTGGCATTTGCTGCTGCTGTATAATTTGCAGCACGGGGGCTGGAGATGCTACACCGGTGACTGCAGGAGTGGTCGCAGCGTTCTGGCCACCGCATTTAGCGTAACCCTGCAATTAGGAATGTAATTATTATACACACACAAGTGTACAGTCAGTACTCGACTTACGACAGTTTGGTTCCGCAACTTCGGTTATGAGTCAAATTTCATACAAAAATAAATAATATAATAATTATAATCATAATCAACAATGGCTCCAAAGCCCATTGTGGGCCTTGGCTTCCTCCAACATTCCTCTCAATCTTCCTCTATCCTGACATGTATTCCTCCAACCCTTGATGGTTATAGTTTTCAAGTCTTGCTGCACTCCATCCAGCCGTCGGAGCCATCTATCAACACTGCATCTACCTTGGGGAGGCTTTGTGTGGAAAATCTTTTTTGGCATTCTCTATTCACTCATTCTTTCTACGTCCCTGCCCATCGCAGCCTTCCCATTTTGATAAATTGTGTTATGTTGGGCTCATTGTAAATATTGAAGACCTCCTTGTTGTATTGTATTCTCCTGTATCGGTCCAGTACAGATAAACCGAATATTTTTCTTTCAAATACAAGGAGAGACATTTCATCATTTTTACTCAATACCCAGCATTCACAGCCATACGTTAATATAGGACGTAATAGTGTCTTATAGATGGTTTTCCTTTACAGCATTCGGGACGCGAAATGTCTTCTCAACAAGACACATTTATTTGCCAAATGTATTCTTTGTTTAATGCAAATGATACATCAACCGAGATCAAACACAGAATATAATTATAACAGACATTAGTAATTATTTTAACCGATGACAAACTAACCGTTATTTGGGATTTGTATCTGTTTGCGTCGGTGATTGGCAACTGATTTTTTGAAATTCAACTGACAACTATCGGTACTAGACAACAATTATATCATAGTTAACAATCATCGATACAATCAGATACAATCAAATACAAATCCCAAATAACTGTACCAAATATAACCTGTTAAAATAACAGTTTAACCATCACTAATAGGCATATGTAAATCAAAATTAATAGAACAAGCGGTTCGTTGTTTTCAAGGCAAACACAAAGTTACAGATAATTTTAATTTGTGTTTTTATGTGTGGATTTAATTAATTCACGCAATCTTGGGCGGCCTTTAAGTGTTTGTAGTCAGCAGGCAGTACAGCGGACCGAAGAACAACACCAAGGCGGTTGGCCTGGAGAATTCTGTAAGTCGTAACCTGCCCTATCTAGAGAATTCCACGTTGGAATGTCCCTGTAGAAAACCCTGAACCAGAGTAAAATCAAGGGATATTCAAAAATCAAATACGACGCAATCAATTGCAGAAGAGTGCAATCAATCGCTAAAAGCGTGCAAGATATACATATATGTATTTGATTTTCTTTAGCCTTGGGGTTTTAGTGATGTGTTTCGCTACAGTAGAAAATTAAGATAAACATGTAATTAATGAATGTTGCACCAAGCCATTACTGAAGTTATTTGTACAAACTTGCAGGTCAGCTAACAAATTCTGCCACACGGAGATCTTCTCATAGTGCCTCTTGAGGAGCTCGTCCTTCCGCGCCAGCTCCAGGCGCAACTCGTTATTATCCTCCTTCACCAGCAGCTCTGGCTTCAACGCCGACAGCAGGAACCGCTTTTGCAGGAAGAACGCTTCCATCTGACGCGCCAACTCTATAAATCTGATACAGTAACATATACATTTTAAGCCACATCATTAATTTTTTCTAACAAGTTATAAAGAAGAATAATGCGTGCAGCTTTTTAATCGCTTGGGGTGTCCTTAATGCATGTCGCCATACATTGTGGAATCCACGTATATTATTTATATGTAGATTTCACAAGATTATTTTATTACAAAACGTGTATTTTATATGAACCGTATACAGTAGAACCTCGTTATAACGAACCCCGTTATACCGAAAAACGTCATATATCGAATTTTTTTTCAAAATTAATCCCCCACCATAAATTTTTCGTACAAAAATGTATTTATATAGCGAAATTTCGTTAATATGTATAACGAAATAATTTTAGTTCAGTAGGAAGACACATCCATACATTTACATAAATATATAACGAATTTTTTTGTCAAGATGTCATCCAGTGAGGGGTAGTTTTACGGCCTGCACTGGCCTGTCCTAAAAGGCAATAAATCTTTTGCCTTTTATATAAAAGGGGTTGGGCTCCTGCAATTTTTGTATTTTTGGGGTTTTTAAATTGTTTAAAATTTCTCCTTGGGATTTTAATGGGCCCCTATAAATCATTTATTTTGCCTAATCCCTGTGAACTCTAGTTGGGATAATAGTTTTATTGCCCATTGTCAAAAAAGGTTAGAATTTGGCAGGTGTGTATTGTCTTCTAGAATCATGTAAAAATATTATGTCACATTTCATACAGATTGTATTTACTTAAATAGAAATATCCCAATATGTATAACGAAAAAAGAACGTTTGGTCAAACAAAATAATAATATTGCGCAGATTGTTTTTCTCGCAAACACGCGGTGGGGAATAACCCCGCAAGCCGCCGCGTCGCAGGGCACAAAGTCGCGCGCATGTGTGTGCGGCCGCTTTTCTGTGAACGCCTCTACGATCATTTACTACGCGCAATATTATCAGAATTTTACTTTTAATCAACTTTATCACTTTTCATATTATACTTGAATATTTACATTGATTGCATTTTGTACGGCATTTTCGTGGGCTATAACTACCGGTGCGGCGCGGCGTTCGCGGAATTTTCTGTCACCAATATTATCATCCGAGATTCTTATTTTGAGTCAAATAACTGAGTTAATTAAACACAAAACTAAACAACGGAAAATAAATTATATAATTTTAAGAGATCGATGTTTTACTGCACGCGTTTTACGGCATACGTACCTATGTAATTTATGTGACTATTAATTTTAGAAAAAAGTGTCAGATTTCTCAGGGACATTAGTTTTAAATACTCTTAACTTCCTTTGTTTGCTGAATGTCTTATTACGTAGCATCCATGTAAACCGACAATGGGGACGTATTCAAAACCATTTGCGATCTCTTTTAAGGCCAAGGTACTTTTTTTTGCTATGGCGCACAATATACATATTAGGAAAAAAAATTTGTTATATGTGGGAATTAGTTATAACGAAATTGATATTTTTCGGTCCCTTGGATTTCGCAAAAACGAGGTTTAAGCGCTTGTTCAGACACAGCGGGAACCGTTCAGTTTCAGAATCGCGTTTCAAAACACGCGATTTGTGTCATCTGTTCACACAGCCGCGGTTAATAAGCGATTTGTGCGCGCGAAAATAAACGTCAGTTTGACAGTTCTGGTGCCGTTCTCCATCTTTGAATATCAGAGATATATTCGCTCATTACTTTGTTAACGACGGCCGTGTTCCATGGCAAGACACATAAATATCATTCTGTCAGTTCATTTTTGGTGAATAAATACCTACTTCTCTAAAATACTCTTTTTTTCCACCATTTCCAAATATTTCCACCAACTCCAGCCAAGCTTGGTTCTTAGCATATTTGAGTAATCCTCACACTATTACATGTCTTTTCTCCCGTATTACAGGTCTTTTCTCCACTTCATCAATAAAAAATTCAGTGTCAAAGCGATCCATAACCACAGAAAAGAGAATATAATCCACGCGTGCTCCTGTTGTGACATGGAACCGTGCGGGAACCCGTAAGGCTCCATAGTAATGGGATCGTGCGGGTCTATTTTCTAGCGGTTGGGTTGCGGGCACCGCAGCGGTTGACTAACCGCACGGTTGTGTCTGAACGATCACATACAAACCTAGGTAAATGAGACCCGCACGGATCTCATGCGATTCTGAAACGGCACGGTTCCCGCTGTGTCTGAACAAGCGCTTACTGTATATTACTAAGAAGCAAATCTCGACATTTCACTGAAGTCTTATTCGCCGAACTGATTATTTTTTCCGAGGTTGTAAATTATATGCACTTTGTTGTGGAATGTTCACTTGCATGATAGAGGTCGCCAGTGTGCAGTATGTACTAGTTACATCTTCGGGCTTTTCTGCGACGTCTCTTTAAGGTGGAATCAAAGTTGTGAGAACAGGGTGCCAAATACTTGATAGTTTATAACTGTCGTCTCTATTGAAATTCTGATGTTTACTAGTGACCCCTATCATAGAAGAAGTGAACACTCCACAACAAAGTGCGTATAATTTATGACCTCGGAAGAAATAATCAGTTCGGTCTACACCTCCGCCGTGATAGGATGCTCTCCTGAACCGGCTGAATAAGACTTCAGCGAAATGAAGATTTGCTTCTCAGTAAAATATACGGTTCGTATAAAATATCCGTTTTAAATATGTCAAATAGCCGTAATAATAATCTAAACTTTCTTTAATATTATTCGAAAATACAGTAAAACCTCAATATAACATACTAATTGGGGGGTCGGGGTGTCCGTTAAAGCCGAAAGTCCGTTATATAAAAATAAGTTTAAAATAAATCAAAAAACTTTTTTTTTGAAAATATGTACACTGTATTTAGATATAAATAAAAAATACAAAACACTAACAAAATTCTATTTAATTGTCTTCGGACATTCGTCGTGAAGTGACATTGCCGTTTGATATTGATGCGCTTACTTTCGGTAATCCTGCTTTGAAAAAGGAACCAAGTTTTGTTTGCACTTTGGAAGCTTGCTGTTTTTTGCCATATTGTTCACGTATACGAGACTAGTCTTTGAGTGATCATTAGATTGATTCTTTTCTGTTAATCTCCTGTTATATTTAAAGGGTAGGGTTGCGAAAATTTTAATTTATTTACTGAAGTACACTAAATGCGTTCATTCACTTCCGAGTAAACAAGTCAAACTGCTGTAGAGTTGCGTGAATTCCCGGCCAGCGTGGCCAATACCCATAGAAACCTACGCGTATACTATCGCTCTGGCTAGGTGCAATCTACGAGCAGGACGGCATTATGTCTCAAATTCTAGTGCTAGACGTATGACGTGATTATCATGGCCGCTAAAAATTGTTTACATGCGGCAACACTTGAATTTAAGCATGTATATAATATTAACAGGATGTTTTTAATTTTTTTACATTTGACCGGATTTTTTGTCCATTATATCCGAAGTCCATTAAATAGAGGTCCGTTATATCGAGGTTTTACTGAATACAGTAAATCTGATGGTGGTGGAAAGATATTGAAATGAAAGACGAATACATATACAATATTCATTAATTTCTAAAACTTACAAAACACATTTTTTCTAATCTTTATTTTAAATTTAGGCATTTTCCTTTAGTATTTCATTAAAAACCTTCATCGCACTTCATTAGCTTTTTGAGATTTGGTCTCCTTCCTGAAAGGCAGTATCATCGTATCGCTTCCTGTTGTATCATGTTCTTGCTCGTGTGGATTTGAATAAATTTTTCTACTAAATTCTGCCGATACACCCTCCCACTTGTAAATATTGAATTTTACTATTTACTAACCTCTCAACTTCCACCTTAACTTCTTCCTTTTCGACACAGGGACCAGCCTCCTGCTTTGTCAGCACATTCAGACATGACTGCAACGGACAAAATATAGGCTTATATACTTCTCAGTTTACAAACATTGTAGTGCAGTTTTAAAGTTATATTTTTTTACTCATAAACTTAGCACACCCTTGCCTTACCTGGAATCCATGATTTAAGGATTTGATAAATATAAAAATTAATTTGGATAGATCGTTTTGGAAAAAATTAATGAAGAAATTAAACGAGGACTTTTTATATTTCACACTGCAGCGCATTATATTGTACCATCTTTCTTATTATTATTTAAATCTGTATCAATATTATCTTAAGACATCCTACGAAACTGTATATACAGTTTGTCTAAGGCGGTCTAGCCTATCAAACTGCATGGGTACTAAGGGCATGTCATTAGAGAGTTTGATATTTAAAACACCAATGGTCCAAAGATATTTTAATTTGTTAAAATAATGAATACTTTAAATACATAATAAATTAATTGGAAAAAATTTCCCTTTATACACTGGTCAATTCATATTTACAGCAAACTAGAGATGTACGATTACGGGACATTCCCATAATCAAATGATTTTCATGATCAAATGAAAATCGAATGAATAAACGAGACATTAGTAATCTGTGTTATTCTGAAAATAGCAATATTGGGATGTCAGATCTTTATCCCAACACTGAACACAAGAAAATTAAAATAAAAAATTACGTCGGTATTCGGTGTTCGTCATACTTCAATAAGATTTGTATATTTTCACGTATCTCTCTCAAAATAAAAACCTTTATTTGAGATGTACGATTTTTTCGGTCTGATCCGACAGCTGCACTCCGCCGCAAACGTAACCTCACGATTCTGTTCCAAATAAATTACATGAAATAAGTACTAATGCTGTATTTAAAGCTTATAGAAAAAAGATTATTTCAAATGCACTTTTTAATTTCTTCTCCCACAGCGTCCTCATGTAAAATTATGCCAAAATTGTCGTTGTCACGTTGGACCAAAGAAAAAAGAAATATTGTTGGACTCTATTTATATTTGACGCTTGATGGATTACCATCATGTACATCTTTCTCCTTCTGACCACACCGCAGAAGTATACCTACATCTCATTTATTTATTATTTTTTTCATCTATTAAGTGTTGGGATAAAGATCTGACATCCCAATATTGCTATTTTCAGAATAGCACAGAATATATAGAGATGCGCGATAATGAAACATTTCCATAATTTTTCGCTTCATCAGCTTCTAAAAAATAAAATCTGACAGGGGAGATTTCAAAAGTACTACAAGAAATACTGCTTGAAAAGTAGATTCTGGCCAATTCTTCAAATCAGTCCCAAAATGGGAGGAAGGGGGTTATAGCCCAACCATGGGAGGGAGGGGGTTATAGCCCCAGCCTTCAGTCCCAAAAAAATTCTATTCCGTAGGAGGGGGAGTTGTTTGGTTTCCAAAAATTTCTTCCCAAAAATATCAACCAAAAATTTCATCACTAATCTGACGGGGGGATTTCAAAAGTTCGTTTTCACTACTACTATTTAGTAATTAGTAGTTAAATTAGTGCTCGTTGCTACTTATTCGTTACTGAGTTATTCGTTGATAATATCTCGAATTATTCGAATGATTTCAATAATCGAGTTATGATAACTCTAAATCGCGCATCGCTAACCCAAACTACATTGACCATGTGGATTGTGTACAGTTTGCTGCCCTATTGGATCACTTTGCTGTCAGCAATGTTGTTGAATTATGGATACAACCAAGATCTTTATCTGAAGCGTACGAAAATTAAAAAAGATATCTGAGGATTATTCAAAACGTCACTAAAACAGTAAATTGCCATTAGAATCGATTCCGAGTTGGAAGCTACAAACAAAATCGATGAACCAGCAATACCGTAAACAAAGAAAACGTCGCGTGTTCATTAGATCCGTAATCTCCTCGGCGAAGCCGAAACGATAAATATTGTCATAAAACTGTAGCGCGAAAGCATTAGGAACGTACTTAGAGTATTTTAAAAAGTACTGACCTGAAAAGACTCCTCAAATTCTTCCACTAAGTTACCGGTCCCATTCGACGGGGCCGCCATGATAGTTTTTACAAAATTGTTGTGATGTCGTGATGTGAGTTGTGTGCATATGTGCATTATAGTGATGGGTCCGCTCTGTACTCACTACTACAATGTAGTACTACACTACATTGAAGTGCACACTTCGCACATTTTGATGTGTAGTGCGTACTACAAACTACAAACACTAAAGTTATTGAAAGTATAAACTTCAAATAGTACACTTCATTTCAAAGCGAACACTACAAAGTACATACACTTCAAAGTTATTGAAAGTATGAGAAACACATTTTAAATAGTGTATTTTTTACGTGAAATTTTTGGAAAGTTGATGTAGATATATGAAGAATTTTCTGGAATCTGTAACAACCCCCCCCCTCATGGTTTGAAAAAATTTTGGGAAGTTGATGTAGCTAAACGGAGAAATCTCTGGAAACTGTAACAACCCCCCCCCCCATGGTTTGAAAATTTTTTGGAATCGAACGAACAAATCTGTCTGGCGATCTTTTTTTTTTTTTTTTAGCTCGCTAAATTTTTATTTGGGAAAAAAATACTTCACTTCACTTAAAAATTTACTTCACTATTACTTCATTTCATTACTTCACTTCATTATTATTACAATTACTTCATTTCATTACTTCACTTCATTAATACTACAATTACTTCATTACATTACTTCACTTCATTAATACTACAATTACTTCATTTCATTACTTCACTTCATTAATAGTCCGTCCAACTTATCTGGAGAATAAAGGAGGGCGTCCCAATCATTGTGGTACTGCCCATAGTGTAAAAATTATCTAATTTGTAGGGAATTTTATGCAAATTCGTTTTTTCTTAAACAAGTTATTAAGCAGTATACGACACGATAAAAAACAAAAAATGTAAACTAACGTACAAATAAATTTATCAAAATATACATTCGTAAAGTACACAACGTCACAAAATGGCGTTTTGTCAAAATCAAAGAAAAATACAATTTTCAGGAAAAAAAAACAAACAATAATAATTCTTTTAGGCTGGCGCCACATTACGCAGATCTTCCGCCGCGTCTTTTCCGTTGCGCCAAATCGGCAAAGCAAATAGATCGACCGATCATCCGCGTAGTGTGTTTAATAAGCGCATATTGTATGGAAAGAAATGTAGCGATGTTCCGCGACAGAAGAGACGCGGCGGAAGATCCGCGCAGTGTGGCGCCGGTTTTATTCGGTGTCTCATACCTAATGATCTGACCTCCATGTTTAACTCAGTAACACCTAAGGATATCAATCGGTTTAGGGCCGTTGTATCAACTTGGTTTATAGTAATCTTTCGTTCAAAGCATAGATATTTTGCGTTTTCCACCGATCAAACAACTCGCTCTCGTAAAAATCTATGCTTTAAATGAACTATTGCTATAAAGTAAGTTGATGCAACCAGTCTTTAATGTGCATAAATAAAAAAGTTTATTTTTGAAAAAAATATGTTTATACAAATGAACACGTTAGTTTCCCCTTCTGCATTAACAATCATGAAGCACTGACCTTTAGATACTGGTTTGAATACACCTTCGACATCTTCACTTTGCCAACATTTGTCTGCTTTGTGTGAGGTATGTATATATGTTTCATCTAAATGTATGACTGGCCGCCGATTCAAAGAAGTTTCATTCTTCCTTAATTCATACAAGTATTTTGCTCTCATGGCACATATTAATTATATCATTGCGTTCTATAAGCACCTTACGGTTACTTTTAGTCTTCCGAAAACGAAAACCTAGCTTATGCAGTAATTTACGTTATATCTCACGATATCCTTGAAAATTTATGTTTTCTTTCAATACCTTTTGCAGTTTACTTAATGTAGGTAACTCTTTCTTAAAAAGTATAAAAATCGTGTACCTTTCGCCTGATGACTCCCAAATCAAAGTCATCAATATCAATTTTTCCACTTATCCTTTTTCTTTTTTTCCGGGTGTAGATATTTTAATACCCATTTCCACGGCCGCTTACCTTCTTTAACTATTTTGTAAATTGCCGATTCAGAAATACCTGAAGAAATTGTATAATAGTAAAATAAAAAACTAAGTATGGGAAAATCATTATAACTGCATGGCAGCACTAACCTGAAGTGGCGGCAATAAGTCTATGAACAAAATCAAACGGTATAATTGGGGCTTTTAGACGTTGTTCCTCTTCAAAAAACGTGTGCATTTTCAAGATTATTTCCCGAACACCGCTTTTAATGGTTTTTGGCATGGTGACAATCTAAAATTTTCTTAAAAACTATCGAAACAGTCGTGAACCCCTCTGTAAACAAAGTCTGTCAAAGGTCTGTCAGCTGTAGATAATCCAATATGGCGTCGTTAGTTCCAAATTTGGCCATTCTTCAGTTATAGTCCGTCCAACTTATCTGGAGAATAAAGGAGGGCGTCCCAATCGTTGTGGTACTGCCCATAGTCTAAAAATTATCTCATTTGTAGGGAATTTTATGCAAATTCGTTTTTTCTTAAACAAGTTATTAAGCAGTATACGACACGATAAAAAACAAAAAATGTAAACTAACGTACAAATAAATTTATCAAAATATACATTCGTAAAATACACAACGTCACAAAATGGCGTTTTTTCAAAATCAAAGAAAAATACAATTTTCAGGAAAAAAAAAACAATAATTCTTTTAGGCCGGCGCCACATTACGCAGATCTTCCGCCGCGTTTTTTCCGTCGCGCCAAATCGGCAAAGCAAATAGATCATCCGCGTAGTGTGTTTAATAAGCGCATATTGTATGGAAAGAAATGTATCGATGTTCCACGACAGAAGAGACGCGGCGGAAGATCCGCGCAGTGTGGCGCCGGTTTTATTCGGTGTCTCATACCTAATGATCATTACCACCATGTTTAACTCAGTAACACCTAAGGATATCAATCGGTTTAGGGCCGTTGTATCAACTTGGTTTATAGTAATCTTTCGTTCAAAGCATAGATATTTTGCATTTTCCACCGATCAAACAACTTGCTCTCGTAAGAATCTATGAACTATTGCTATAAAGGAAGTTGATGCAACCAGTCTTTAATGTGCATAAATAAAAAAAGTTTATTTTTGAAAAAAGATGTTTATACAAATGAACTCGTTAATGAATTATGTAATAAAAAGTATAAATAATAAAAATTCTATGTAAAAAATTATCGAATAAAATATGTTCTAAAACTTTTCTCATCTTACGGCTTCTAATTCAATTTTTCCACTTATCCTTGTTCTTTTTTTTCCGGGTGTAGATATTTTAATGCCCATTTCCACGGCCACTTTGCCTTCTTTAACTATTTTGTAAATTGCCGATTCAGAAATACCTGAAGAAATTGTATAACAGTAAAATAAAAAACTAAGTATGGGAAAATCATTATAACTGCATGGCAGCACTAACCTGAAGTGGCGGCAATAAGTCTATGAACAAAATCAAACGGTATAATTGGGGCTTTTAGACGTTGTTCCTCTTCAAAAAACGTGTGCATTTTCAAGATTATTTCCCGAACACCGCTTTTAATGGTTTTTGGCATGGTGACAATCTAAAATTTTCTTAAAAAACTATCGAAACAATCGTGAACCTCTCTGTAAACAAAGTCTGTCAAAGGTCTGTCAGCTGTAGACAATCCAATATGGCGTCGTTAGTTCCAAATTTGGCCATTCTTCAGATAAGTTAGACGGACTATATCTATAGTCCGTCCAACTTATCTGGAGAATAAAGGAGGGCGTCCCAATCATTGTGGTACTGCCGATAGTCTAAAAATTATCTCATTTGTAGGGAATTTTTTGCAAATTCGTTTTTTCTTAAATTAGTTATTAAGCAGTATATACGACACGATAAAAAACAAAAAATGTAAACTAACGTACAAATAAATTTATCAAAATATACATTCGTAAAATACACAACGTCACAAAATGGCGTTTTTTCAAAATCAAAGAAAAATACAATTTTTAGGAAAAAAACCAAACAATAATAATTCTTTTAGGCCGGCGCCACATTACGCAGATCTTCCGCCGCGTCTTTTCCGTTGCGCCAAATCGGCAAAGCAAATAGATCGACCGATCATCCGCGTAGTGTGTTTAATAAGCGCATATTGTATGGAAAGAAATGTAGCGATGTTCCACGACAGAAGAGACGCGGCGGAAGATCGGTGGCGCCGGTTTTATTCGGTGTCTCATACCTTATGATCATGACCACCATGTTTAACTTAGTAACACGTAAGAATATCAATCGGTTTAGGGCCGTTGTTTCAACTTGGTTTATAGTAATCTTTCGTTCAAAGCATAGATATTTTGCATTTTCCACCGATCAAACGACTCGCTCTCGAAAAAATCTATGCTTTAAATGAACTATTGCTATAAAGTAAGTTGATGCAACCAGTTTTTAATGTGCATAAATAAAAAAGTTTATTTTTGAAAAAAGATGTTTCTACAAATGAACTCGTTAATTAATTATGTAATAAAAAATATAAATAATAAAAATTCTATGTAAAAAATTATCGAATAAAATATGTTCTAAAACTTTTCTCATCTTACGGCTTCTAATTCAATTTTTCCACTTATCATTGTTCTTTTTTTTCCGGGTGTAGATATTTTAATGCCCATTTCCACGGCCACTTTACCTTCTTTAACTATTTTGTAAATTGCCGATTCAGAAATACCTGAAGAAATTGTATAATAGTAAAATAAAAAACTAAGTATGGGAAAATCATTATAACTGCATGGCAGCACTAACCTGAAGTGGCGGCAATAAGTCTATGAACAAAATCAAACGATATAATTGGGGCTTTTAGACTTTGTTCCTCTTCAAAAAACCTGTGTATTTTGAAGATTATTTCCCGAACACCGCTTTTAATGGTTTTTGGCATGGTGACAATCTAAAATTTTCTTAAAAAACTATCGAAACCGTCGTGAACCCCTCTGTAAACAAAGTCTGTCAAAGGTCTGTCAGCTGTAGATAATCCAATATGGCGTCGTTAGTTCCAAATTTGGCCATTCTTCAGATAAGTTAGACGGACTATAATATACGTTTTTAATAATTTTTGTACTTAAAATATTTCTTAATTGGTTTTTTTATATTTCTATATTGGTTTTATTTTTGTCTCTCACGCTGTTAATGATAAAAAATTTACTAAAATTTTATATGTTGTGTTAGTGAAAATAGCACTACTATCTAATAGCCGGTGGTCGGCCGCTAATTACCACACTGAAAATATGTTTTTTTTTAACTTGGAAGTGTGGAGCCGACAACTGGCTGACGTGTTAAAATTGATGTATCATTGGTCGGCCATGCAGCGTCTTAGGACGGTTTTGATAGATGAAATTTATCTTTTACCATCCTAATGTTAACTAAATATTGAAATTATTAACTTTGTATCAATGGTGACTAAAACTAAAATATGTTTTTCATCAGTATACTGATGATAGCCTTCAAAAAGTCCATTAAGCAATAATAGAAGGGAAAAATACGCGCAGCTTGTCAGAAATTGATGTTCCTAGGGCAAAACTGCAGGGCCGCATCAAGGGATGGGTATTGGAAAAAACATGTCAAATGGAACCAACTCACTTTATATCGTTATCCGACGAAAACAAAATTGTTGAATAGTTAATAGCATTACCAAAATGTCATTTACCTCTAAAAATCAAGAATTTACGACTACTGTGCAGCAAATTGTGAAGACAAAAAAATAAAAACACCTTTCTAAGATGAAAAACCGGAAGAAAAATGGTATTTATTATTCTTACGCCGGCCAGAATTGCGGAAAGCATTATTAGCGTGTAACTACTAAGAATACGCAAAATATATACCTAAGAAGTTTGTTTATGGACTTGAATACCCATCTAATAGAAAACAATGATGAAAATGTATTAGAAGACCTTAATCGGATTATTAATGGAGATGAAGGCGGCTTTAACATATGACCAAAATGCCCAATCGTAAAAATAATTATTTTTCTAATTTCTAATATGTGATTATTGGTGTATTTTATATGTACCTATGAACAAATTGAGATGATTTGTCGAAAAGTTTAAAAGGACTTAAGTATAAATTTTTAAAAAAATGCCTGTATAGCGCAAATTCAAAAGGACGTCTGGCGGCCCTGTGCTAAAATCTGACGGCCGACTACTGACGCATAGGTGGCCGACTTCTGACACATGGGTGGCCGACTACTGGCAAAACTGCCATTTTTCATTAAAATATTATTTTAATTATTATGGTAAGGCTAATTTTAAAAAGCAATAAATATAATAAAAATAAACTCCCTGTTCTTTCATACATACGTGTTTTTCTAAACCACCTTTCCAAAATGAACTTACAATGATTTTCCAAAGATGACATTTTAGTAAAATTTATTTATTTATTCATTTATTTAACGCCCTTATGGGCTTTTACAATATACAGAATAATTTTTTTTTAAATAACATAAGACAGTTAAAATAATAATACAGTTAAAAGTTACAATAATAATAGTTAAATGGTAATAATAATAATAATAATACAGAAAACATAAGAAAAACATAAAAACATTAGATAAAATAATAATAAAGTTAAAGGTACAAATAATAATAGTTAAAGGTAAAATAGAAAGATTTATTGTCCATTTCCATTTCGTTCCATGGCCGACTACTAGCACAATCACCCTAGTTGTTGAAAAAAATAGTCATATCCAATGAAAATAATATCGATTTCCTCCCGTCCGTGCGTAACTTCCTAGAATTTAAAACAATTTAATTCCATTTTGAAAATGAGTATGATTTCAAAATTGCTATTAAATAAAATGAAAACATTGACTACGATTTTTTAATAAAAAAACTCTGAATGAGATTTTTTTAAATATTTCAGTCTTATGAAAATTAAAACTATTAAGTGCGTCCATTGCTACATCGCATTTGTCATTGATATTTACCATCAATCAAAATGTGGTGTTCGCATGTAGAGGTTTCCAGACCTGTACAGATGACCGCAGAAGAATCGAAATTTGATTCTTTTTGTCTGCGATGGACAAGTCTGTACTGTATTCCCCGCCTCAACCCGTTCACATCCCTTCCACCGCCCGTTCACGCCAAATCACGTATGGTCAACCTTTTGGACGTGATTTTTACGTTTCTACACTATCTTCGCGGCGCTCTTCGTTATAAGGGTCCGGGATGCTAGGGATAGAAATCCCATTCAGGTCGCCATATACGTAGTACCTCTCCAACCGCCCTGCGCGGCAGTATCGCATTATTTTCTTCCGTGTATCTACTGTATTGCAATCTACTGAAGATTTCCAAAGACAAGAATTCGTATTTTTATTAACTTTTGTCTGTGATAAATATATTTCCAGTGAATTTATTGAACAGGTAAATATATTATTATTTATATTTAGAATATACAGGCTTTCTCATAACTAGTAGTAAAAACTTTACTGGTAGATTCCTGCCTTGATAAAGATAGTGAGTCGTGTAGATAGTGTCGATAGAAGTCGAAAATGTTCAAGCAACCATGATCTCCATTAATAGTTATGGAGATACGCAATATCAAAGCTTATATTTTTTCTCAATATTTCAGACTTATGTTTTACAAAAAGTTGAACTATCATTATCGCAACTTATCTCGATTATAAAAAATTCATTCGCTTTAAATAAATGTCTAATAAAATTATAAAAACCTTGCAAAAGTTGAAAATAGATTTTTGTATAATCAATATAAATTATTGTAATGATAGTTTAACTTTTCACAAAAATAAATCGGAAATATTGAAAAAAATAATCTTTGATATTGCATGTCACAAAGCAATCTGAAAAACACATAAGCACAAACACTTCACTGCTCGGAATGTAAAGACAATCAATGTTGATATTATAATATAACATATTGTACGTTTTTTGTATAAGTTTTACTATGTTTATTTGTTTTTTATTATTTTTATATTATAGCATTATTTGCTTTATGTTTTTTTATTCCATTTGGTATAAAAACGGATAAGTAATTTTTAAATATTTTTTTTATAATTTCAATGTTGTATTTTTACAAACATATATTGTTTAATTAATGCTCATTTGGACAGTGACAAACTGCCCGGATTTTATGTTTATATTTTGTGAATTACTAATGTATTGCTTATTTATTTCAACACTTTTTTACGTCCATTATAATATTGTTTGTTGCTTGCTATTCGTTAAATTCGTTCATGTTAAAAGAAGTTTTTTTTAAATATTTTAATTATATTTTTATGTTATTTCTACATATTTTCTAATTATTTTCACCCATTTAAACATAACATTTTTTCTAGTTATTTTCATTTTGTTCATTATAATAAATTTTTTGTGAGAAATTAAAATTATTATTTTTATTCGGACAGTAAGAGGTTTACGGCCACTGGCACACGTGCGAACCGCGAAAGGTCGCAAACTCCCGAACACATGACTAGGGATGGGTCGTCGACATATTTACCGTCGACTAAACGAGACCGTCCACGTCTATCCATCGACGAGACGATCAACTAGTTGAATTCGTCAACTAGTTGACGCGTCAACTTCGTTACGCGGACGTCGCGGACGTTCTATCTAAACATCGGGACGATGGTCAACTGTCTACGGTTCGGCGCGACCCTGCTCGACGGCTATTTTTATTACGTTAATTTTTAAAATTTAAAGAAGTTCGTAGGAATATAGTTTCGGGGAAAGTAAAACCGCTACTTGTACTTATATGTAAAAAGAAATATTTTATTATTTGTTTGTTTACGCACATTATATCTTTTACATATTGTTTTATATACTTCTTTCTATATATAATAAAGAAAGAAGTAGGTATACACAACAATATCAGGTGCAAGCAGTAAAATATTAGTTCAATAAAAAATAAATAATTAAACAGAATTGTTTTATTTTATACAGCACAAAAATCACCGAAACGTCGCACGTGCACATCGCACAAATCAAGTAAAAAATAATAGATAATAGCTCATTAAGCCTATCTCGCCCTACGCATGCATTCAAATTTCAAGTCCTCGAATCGTCCACCGACCACGGCGTCCGCCGTCCACCGTCTACGAATTCAACTAGTCCATGCGATGAACGTAAACCGTCGACGCGTCGATGCAACGTCAACGGTTGATTTCAACTAGTCCGTCCATTCAACGCCCATCCCTACACAATACACATGACCAGTTATCTTCTTTATTCTGTGGACTAGCGAAGGGAAAAACTTCATTTCAAAATGAAGACTACAACACACACACGTTCACCAGTTTGAAGACTACAAAGTGTACACTACAATTGTAGTAAAAACTACTTGAAGTGAAGCAATTGTAGTACTACGAAATGAAGTGAAGTAAATGAAGTGAAGTAATGAAGTAATTGTAGTATTAATGAAGTGAAGTAATGAAATGAAGTAATTGTAATAATAATGAAGTGAAGTAATGAAATGAAGTAATGAAATGAAGAAGCAAACCATGGGGGGGGGGTTGTTACAGTTTCCAGAGATTTCTCCGTTTAGCTACATCAACTTCCCAAAAATTTCTTCATAGCTCCCAAAATTTTTCAAACCATGGGGGGGGGTTGTTACAGTTTCCAAAGATTTCTCCGTTTAGCTACATCAACTTCCCAAAAATTTCTTCATAGCTCCCAAAAATTTTCAAACCATGGGGGGGGGGGTTGTTACAGATTCCAGAAATTTCTTCATATATCTACATCAACTTTCCAAAAATTTCACGTAAAAAATACACTATTTAAAATGTGTTTCTCATACTTTCGATAACTTTGAAGTGTATGTACTTTGTAGTGTTCGCTATGAAATGAAGTGTACTATTTGAAATTTATACTTTCAATAACTTTGGTGTTTGTAGTTTGTAGTGTGCATTTTTGACCGGATATAACTTAGTTATGCGCATGAACAAACCAGTTTACTTAAAACTGCTTGCAATGCTTACTCCCTTATTTCAGAAAAATGATACTAGGTATAACAACTTTAAGATATACAGCAACTTTAAGATTTCTTGCAATATGGAGATCATACGAATGCCTTAAATATTCTCTAGTATAATATCACCTCAAGCTCTCGGTAAAATTATTCCAGAGACATGTGATGCCTTGTTTAACCCATATAACCCGATGGGTCAAAACAAAACACGACCAGCGGTGTGGGTCATTTCTTATTAATCGTTTTTCATGAGAGGGCATGATATACCGTAAGCTTTGTGGTAGAAAATATAAGTTTTTTGTAAAAATAAAGCGTATAATATTACGCCGGGTATCACACACCTAAACCGTACAAAGTTCAAGCATGCACTGGTCACGTGATAGGGATGGGCATTGAATGGACGGACTAGTTGAAATCAACCGTTGACGTTGCATCGACGCGTCAACGGTTTACGTTTATCGCATGGATTAGTTGAATTTTTAGACGGTGGACGGCGGACGCCGTGGTCGGTGGACGATTCGAGATTCAACGTAATGCAAAGCAACGAGCGAGAGCAAGACAAAACGTCTCCGTTTATTTCTCTCTTGTAGTCGCCATAGACGGCTCGACGGGTAATTTCATTTCAACTCTAAAGTACACGACCATAGAGTGCAGATCTGTGTACACGAACTATGACAGAGACTTGAAATTTGAATGCATCCGTAGGGCGAGATAGGCTTAATAAGCTATTATTTTTTCTTCCAGAACCTTCGAAAGCATTCGAGAACCTTGATGAACGTTCTGGAACCTTCTAGACTCACTGACATACTCCGCCACTCGGTGTGGAACCTTATAGAACTTTTAGGAATCTTCTAGAACCTTCTCCTTCCAGAACTTTCTAAAGCTTAATCAAACGATATCGAACCTTCCAGATTCACAAACACACTCCGCCACACCGTTTGGAACGATATAAAACTTTTGGGAACCTTTTAGACTTGCCGACACACTCCGCCACTCAGTTTCGAACGTCATGGAACCTTCTAGACTCACTGACATACTCTGCTACACAGATACGGCGGGTAGGGAATTTATATATATATATTTCGCCAAGAGGTATATGCATTATGAAAAGGTTATTTTTCGGGAACTTCGCGGATTTGTAAAAATATTTAAATTAATTTTATAAATTTACTGTCAATACGCCAAAAGGAGATAACTAAAAAAATCGTGTTTTCCTCTTATAGATAGCAAATATAATGAAGACAATATAATACTTTCGTAAATAACAAATATAGTAATCATAAAACTCATAAAATTAAAAACAAGTAAAACGTTGAGTACAAAAAATCGATGTGTACAAGGATAACTTAAATTGTATAGTAGTGAAATTACACATATAATAAGTTTTAGAAGTCTATGTTTTAAAGTTTTAATTAAACAAAATCCTACAGCAAACGTTCTTCTCGTTTAGACTAGTAGGTAGGTAATTATTTATTTTCATTAGCACGAATAACGGATAGCATCACGCAGTGCCACACTGGCCGCCATCAGCCTTTTTAAACTTCCGTTTTGTGACAGCGGTTTTGCTGAAATTTGCAGTAAGTATTTTGGAGTGGGATATTACATTTTCAACATTTAATTACAAATATTTCTTTGGATAAATTGCCCTTTTCTTCCTTTTTCACTTGAAAACTAAAAAAAAAGCGAATTCGCAGTGATCAGGGTGATAACTACTAATGTGCGAACGTAACCTAATGTCAAATCTCGTGATGCTGATATTTTATTCCTTGTTTTTAGAATATGGCACCCAAAAGGAACAAAGTTGCCAAGGAAGAAGTCCAGGTTTCTCTGGGACCTCAAGTTCGTGAAGGACAAACAGTGTTTGCCGTCGCTCACATTTTTGCATCCTTCAATGATACGTTCGTCCATGTCACGGATTTGTCTGGAAGGGAAACAATTGCCAGGGTAACCGGTGGCATGAAAGTGAAGGCTGATCGTGATGAAGCATCTCCTTACGCTGCTATGTTGGCGGCACAGGTATGTTTACTATAATTTTCACCCGTGCAAATTCCGAAATGTCGCGAATTATTTTACTTTAAATGGTCAAAACATGATATATCTGTGTGAACGTCAAATTCGCTTTTCTAACAGTTAATATTTTGTACGTCCTGGAATAGCTGTTGGATGTGTTATGTGTATTGGAAGAATAGCTTTCATTCGAGCAGATGTGCTCAAATACTTGTTATTGTATATAAAATTAGTTGAGTAAACAGTACTTTTAGGAGTTTCTTTTAAAGCTTTATGTATTTGATTTCACTTCTGCAGTCCTAATGCTATGTTTAGATGAGCTTTACTGAGTTTAGGAGTTTCTTTTAAAGCTTTATGTATTTAATTTCACTTCTGCAGTCCTAATGCTACATTTAGATGTGCTTTGCTGAATTAAATTATTTTTTCAGCGACTAGGGTTATCGGCACCAATAGTGAGAATCAGGGGACTACAATAGGTTATTTCTCATGTTGTAGTCCATGGGGAGGAGATTTAGGAATTTTGACATAACAATTTCGGCTAAACTTTACTTTATGGTGTCTCTTCGATTTTCTCAAAAAAAAGTATCCCGGTGTAGTTGAGTGCCCTGATGTCAAAACTGAAATTAAATTTTGACACTCGTAAGTATTTAAAAAGTTATTACACTTAAAAGTTTGAAATTTTTCTCATATATTTTGACTTTTGAGTCGCTTAATTTACGTATAGCTCGTAATACACTGATGTACTTGAGTGCCCTGATTTCAAATTTTTTTTTACAATATAGATAAAGTTATTGAAATGTAAGAATGTAAGGAAAAATTTCAAATTTTAGAGTGTAATAACTTCTTAAATACATACATACGAGCGCCAAAATTTGATTTCAGTTTTGTCATTGGGGCACTCAACTACACGAGGATACTTTTTTTTAAATAAAATCGGAGTGACGCCTTAAAGTAAAGTTGTACAACAATTTCTCATCCTGGTGTCTAGTAATAACTAGTAATAAAAAATTATGTCTTTAAAACATGTTCTATGTATAAAACATATCTGTATTATTTAAGTTTGCGTAAGTTGCCAGTGCTTATTGGGCTGTTTTGTTTATATATTTGTCATATAAATTAAATAATTTATTTAATTTAAAAAAAAACTTTTTTTTTTAATTTTGTGCTTAATGGGCCTAGAGGCTCAATTACAGAAGCGAAACATATTGCAAAACACCCAGGCTTGAGTAAATCACATAGATTAATTGTGACCTCACCGGGAATCAGACCCGGAACCCTCGTGGGGTTCCAGGTCTACGAACAAACTGGTGTGAGAAACTAGTGTCGTGCCCACTGGGTTAAGTTGTTTATTAAGTGGTGCAGTTAATATCCTTGCAGAGAGATATACTTTTCTTCTTTTTGTGCCTTGTCAGGTCTTCCCGACATCGGTGATCACTTGAGCGAAAACCTGTGTCCTGTGCTGCCCGGAAAAAACCAAAACCAGTCCTATTCCAGGTCTACTCTCTGACGTTGCGCATCCAGGCCATTTGCCTTCTACCAACTCTCCATCTTTCTATCTTGCCCTCGAGTATTAATGAGTCAAGGGAGGCGATATTTATCCCGTTTAGCATGTGACCCAAATAAGAGACCTTCACTTTAAAATTTGACAGTAGCTCTCTGAAAGACCTCCAAATTGCTGACCATATTGGTCCACGGTGTACAAAGGATTCTCCGGTACATCCACGTTTCAAAAGCTTTCAACTGATTCGTAACATTAACTTTCAGAGTCCAAATTTCACAGCCATACAAGAGAATTGACCACGTGTAATATTTTATCATTCTCTGCCAAAGTTTTAAATTTAGGTTGTGATCGCAGAAGAAGGCCCCCATTTTATTAAGTGCAGCATGTCCTATCTCTATTGTGCATTTTACTTCAGTATCTGGGTTAAGTGTTTATGTTTGATGCTGCCGAGGTGTTTAAACTGGTTTCAACATTTATTCCATTCAACTGCAAGGATCAACCAGAATACTCAAGTCGCTCAAATGACATCCATTTGGTTTTAGCAGTATTGATTGTTAAACCCATCTCCTCCAGCTACATCAACCTTATTTAGGAGTTCTTGATTTAAGAGTTCTAGACTAGCTAATATGACTGTCGTCTCTTACTATTATGGCTCCATTAACCTTATTATTCTTATTATTATGACTCCATTAATCTTCACTTCCAGACTAGAGTTTACGAGGGACTTTTGAAAAACTTTATTCGAATACAGGTTAAATATAAAGGGGGTCAGAAAACAACGACCGCCAGCAATGCTTTTCTGGTTCCGAATACATTTCGGAATCCGAATTGTTTGTCATCTAGATCTTGCTCACATTTCTTTATTATTCTGGCATGTATAATTTTATGAAACAGTTTTAGTACATGAATCGTTAGGCTAATCAGGTGACAGTCATCGAAACTCTTTGAGTGCTGTTTTTAGGCAAGTAGTAAATGTCAATTTCAACTAAGGAGCGCAATGTTCAAAACGATAATAATTTTTTTTTATAATTTGATCGATATTATTGTTTGTGTAATCAATATTGACCAATATTAATTGAAAACAGCATTTGTTATCATTACTTATTATTAATACTCGACTAATACATATTAATATTTTTTAATTTTGAAAATTAATGAAAATTTTCGTAATTTTCTTATGTAATTAAAAAATCTATATTATTAACAAAAAAAATTATCACAATTTTATTTAAAAAATATGCATTTTTATTACAATACTCAAATCTGAAATGACCAGTTATAGAGAAGCTAGTTGGTGGTAGTTAGTGGTCATGATGCTAGCTTAGTGATCTGTCGGTCTGTGGTTCGAGCCCCGTGCCAAGACACCAGTAAGTTAGTCATATTTCCATAGCATAAGCGTTTAGCTTAGTTTGAAAATATTAATATGAAATGTAATCCCTGTGTCATAAATTTTGTTTTATAACCTCAGCAGGTATTGAATATTTTCATTGCTGACAAGTTCCAGTAGTTCAACAGGAATGTCATCGGGATCACACACTTTTTTGTTAGTTGAGGTCGCAACAGCATTTAGAACTTCAGACCCAAGAATGGACGGCTCAAGGGCAGACCCGAATACACAATCAACTGTGTATTCGGGTCTATTATCTTTGAACAGTTTTTCAATATGTTTTTCCCATGTCTTGATTAGGATTCTTTTTATTTAATATGTACCAGTTTATTGAAATCGTCCACCACACATGCGGGACTAGTCTTTTTCGTTGTTCCAGCTGTTTCCTTCACTTTTCTGTTTAGACAAAATGCATGGACCGAATTAAAAATTTGTGATAAAAGCTTATGTTTGGTACGCATGCAAGTTGCATACATAAAAGAATTAATTAAATCAGTATTTTAATTCCAGAAAAGTCTTCAAACAAATGCCTTTTGAAAATTTTATCAGCGGTTCTGTTTAATTTATTAGTTGTCATGTAGCTTTTATTTTTATCTATAAATGTTAGTGTCTGACCGGTCTTTCGGTTTCGGCTGCCATCCAGTGGCTGGCACGCCGTTACGGCCGAAACCGAAACTGAATTCGGGAGGTTTCGGGCTGCGATCGGACATGTTTGGTGCACTGAGCTGCATATCATAGCCAAAGTTACTACTGTCATTGAGAAAGGTTGTACTGAAATTCTTGTCGGCTCCACCGACAAGTGTTTCCAGTGATCAACTATTTAGTGCTGCTGGTCAAATTTATTCAGACGCAATTTGCGAGGCGAAAATGTTGATAAATTATTGTTTCTCACTTATAATGTTAGATTGTTTAAATTATGAGTACTGATAATTATTAGTTCATCAAAATTATTAGTAGTTGTAGCTCAATGAATCTCTTAGTTTTTTTAGTTTGAGAGAAAACTCTTTATTTTCATACATTAAGTATTATTTGCATTAAAAATATTTAGTTGTTGTACTCAGTAGACAGGTACTTTTTAATTTAATTTAATTTTTTTTTTTAAAAAGAGTGCCATACAAAATGACCAAAGTTTAAAATAAATAATTTTGTTCTTAAGATAGAAGAGTATTTTTTGTCTAGTGTACCTAAAGAAATTAGGTAAAAAAAAGTTATTTTGTTTTGTGCCTTTTATTTCTAAATAACCTTAAAAAGAAATAATAGGCAACACCTACTGTTTCTTTTTATAATATTATCTATGAAGGAGTTGTTTTGAAATAAATATCACTAGTATAGTAGTTATATTTATTTCAAATCAACTCATTATTTCAAAACGCACAAATAATTTATTTGAAATAAGTTGTGATAATTATGTTATGTCTATTATTAGTTAAAATATCAAAGACTGAATGATTAATATTAGGTCCTTACATATGAAATTGGCGTTTTGCCGTACTGGCAAATTTGATCTCAAATATCTTCTCTTTGGTTAGGAATTCCAAATCCAAATTTATACAGCTATTTACTCATGTATTTGTGTTTTGAAAATTATAATTCATTTGTTTTTTCCTCAATTGTTTTTTTCTTTGCGTCACTCAGTTTACAAAATGAAAAACTTGAAATATAGCGTTATTTACGAGTACGAGTTCCACCGTGGCACCAGTGCTGCAGAAACGGCTCGAAGGATTAATGATGTGTATGGCGACGGTGCCGCAAAAGAAAACACAGTGCGTTTTTGGTTTCAACGTTTTCATTCTGGAAATTTCGACCTGCAGAACAAGCCCCGTGGACGGCCGGAGACCAAAGTTGATAATGAAGAATTGAAGGCTATTGTGGAAGCGGATCCATCGCAAACCACATCCGGTTAGCTGCAGGCTGCGGTGTTAGTGATAAAACTGTTTTAATCCACTTGAAGCAAATTGGTAAGGTGAAAAAAGCTTGAAAGGTGGGTACCTCACGAATTGAGTGAAGCAAATCAACAAACGCGCGTTGACTGCTGCGTTGCATTACTCAACCGGCACAATAATGAAGGGATTTTAAATCGAATCATTACGAACGATTACGGCAGATGTCTATTGTCAGCAACTGCAAACCATGATGGAAAAGCTAGCTGCTAAACAACCGAGGCTGGTTAATCGCTCTAGGCCACTGCTGATTCATGATAACGCTAGACCACACACTGCACAACAGACGGCTACCAAATTAGAGGAGCTTCAATTGGAATGTCTAAGACATCCACCGTACTCTCCGGACCTTGCCCCAACAGATTACCATTTTTTTCGAAATTTGGATAACTTCTTTCAAAGGAAAAAATTCAGCTCCGATGGGGCAGTCCAAACCGCCTTCAAAGATTTTATTGATTCCCGTCCGAATGGTTTTTTTAGTAAAGGGATCGATGAACTATCTATGAGATGGCAAAAGTGCATAGATAGCAATGGTACATACTTTGATTAAATAATTATATTATAATTAAAAAAAATCGGCTTTATGTTCCTCCCATACTAAACGCCAATTTCATATGTAAGGACCTAATATATGATTTAAAAATAAAGACTGACTGATTGACTATTTTTTTTTGACCACGAAAACATGACCTTATATGGAAGTTTCAGTTTCGGCCGTAAAAACTAGTTTCGGTCGGACACTAATAAATGTTGTCAGTTGGTTTCGGTCACAATCAATTACCCAATAGTTGCGTGATAATGTTGTCATCCCCGTAATACAGCAATATTTTTATATTAAAAATAATTTTAGGATGTTGCTGAGAAGTGCAAGACACTCGGGATCACCGCCCTCCACATCAAGCTCCGTGCCACCGGGGGCAACAAGACCAAGACTCCAGGTCCGGGAGCGCAGTCAGCGTTGAGAGCCCTGGCGCGTTCTTCCATCAAGATTGGACGTATCGAGGATGTCACCCCCATCCCATCAGACACCACACGCAGGAAGGGAGGACGACGTGGTCGCAGGCTGTAACCGCTTACACACTATTTTATATTTCTCACCACTCCTTTATTTTATTGTAATACAGGAAATATAAACATTTAAAACCTATTTTCTTTTTTCTTAAAAAATGAAAGTCATTAAGTGAACAAATTTTAAATTTATTAAAAAAGTAATTTGTCTTAAACCTATGAAACTCCTGCCCAATTTCCAATATCAACAGTCTAATATTTAAGTGATTTTGTATTGCCTCTATTTCTTACATATCCATATGTATTAGAGCATTCAAACTCAAATTGTAATTTGAAATGCTGGCAGATCCAACGCAAGCAGATTAAGCTTGAAAGCTGCTCGATCACTATCATAATATGAAGGAGAGGGGGATGCCTTTTTACTAGAGATGAAATAGATATCCGGTAACTATCCAGTTTTACTAGTCGGATACCAAATATTATTTATTATTGATAATAGGCAGGCAGCAGAGGCCTCACATATGTCTAGTAAATAATTGTGAATAATGGTACCGGCAGATGTTGGAATGATCTCACCAAATACAAAACAGAGTTAGGCCCGGTTGTTTCAAGTTCGATCAAAGTAAGCGATCGATAAAGCATAGATTTTTACGAAAACGTATCGTCTGATTGGTGGAGAATGTAAAAATCTATGCTTTAAAACAACGCTTACTTTAATCCAACTTGAAACAACCGGCCCTTAGCCTTCTTAACGACACTCGATATGTGCACACACCCCATTTAAATTCCTTGGTAATAGTAATACCCAGGTCCTTCTGCAAAATCACCGACTTAAGCAGGCTTTCATTTAAGGTATACTCAATATTTGGGTTATTCTTGCCGACGTGGAGTACACAACATTAAGACATCAGCCACAGCTCTGTCCACTCCGACAATCGTTTAAGTCTCTCTGTAACGCCTTATGGTCAGTAAGGGGGTTCCCGAAATATTTTGTGTCGAAAGAAACTCGCAGTGGATTGGACAGCAGCACGAAGATCCAAAATAAAGAGAATTGGTCCCAGCACACTCCCCTATGGAACTCCACTTACAACTATTAGCGGTACAGAGAGAATAAATAGTAGCTCAATATCCGGTGGATACCGGATATTTAATATAGTGACATCCAGATTACGAAAGCGACGAGGAAGTATTGATAAGTGAATCGGAAGATGAGGAATTTTCGGAATCCGATCTCGAATCATCGATTTATTGTTTCAGTTAAATTGTGACTACGATAGAAACAATATTAAAAAAAAAATAGGATGGAATATTAATAACTCACATTAGAATGCATTGTTTATTTATTATGCATAAATTATTAGATAGAAGAATTAATTACTTGAGTGGATTGTTGGATATGGATATTATTTGGAGTGGGGTAAAAAATTAAATTAATATTTAAAATAAAAAGGTAATTTCGAAGTGGTTTTTTGAAAAAAAATTTTTTTTCAACTAATATAATTTTCTACGTGTTAACCACTTCTGTGGTCAACCTCTTGGAAAAAAGTGGGTCAAAAAAAGCCACCCTTTTTTTTTACTATTCAAAAATACTCGAAGTTTTGTAAGATTGTTGCGTTATCATCAAACTAAATTTATACCAGCAGTCTTGAGATAAGGAAACTTCGGAGGTGGTGCTGGCTGATTTTTTACATTTATTTCTACAAATTCATTAGGCATATCGACATCCCCATCGTCGACATCACATCATCGGATTCCGAAAATTCCTTATCTTCCGATTCACTTATCAATACTTCCTCGTCGCTTTCGTAATCTGCCATTTTGGGCAAGAACTAAAATAAAATAAATAGATTAAAAAATACGTAAATATTGAATACAGCACACAAACTAACTGGAGGACGAATAGCCGGTGACTAGATCAGATTATGACGCGTGTCACTCAACGCGCATGATTGCATTCTCTAGACTGGTGGGGGAATGACCCAAGTTGGATTCGGACAAATCACTATAAAAAGTTTCGTGTACGATGTGCCCGAATCCAGTTCGGGCAAATCACTGTGTCAGCAAAAGACCTACCCGAATTATATTCGGGCAAATCACTCAAGGGGTTGATATTACCCGGAGAACGAAATCACTTCAGTAGGAAACTAGCGCCATCTTCTGGTAAAATAAATAATCTTCTGATAACTAAAATCGCATATAAAACCTTGATTAATTAGTCATGGTGGTTTCATTGATTAATTGGTGACTGATCAAGTATCAGTATTGATTCACGTGTTGGCATCGAGAATACATCTGTGTGCACAATTTCGGCTCGATTGGACCTTGGGAAGTGGGTGAAATATCGATTATAAGATTTCATCCAGACGGACAAACAAGTGAAACTAATATAAGCACGGTAATACAAATAAAGGAAAAACTGTAGATTTGATGGACTTTTCTGTAGGTAGAAGAATAAATAAAGGAAAAGCAGTTAAGGTGGGATCTGCAGTAATCCACACATTCGTCAGCCGAATGGTCGAATCTGTTACAGTGTCCAAGAGTATCATGTGTTATGCACCGGGCTCCAGATGCTTCGCTTTCTGATAATTCAGGGTAGGTGCCAGCATTGTCCCACAAGACGACCGGGTGAAAGGTCTCAATGACTGCGGTAATGAAAATGTTAAGGGCCTTGCTGGAGGGAGCGTTGTTACAGCGAATTTGCATTTTTAGTGAGACTATACTTTCACTAGTAAAAATGTACTTTTCCCGGTCGGGCAGAGTGGGGGCAGTGAAAACATCTAAATCAACGAATTCTCAGATTCACTACACATAATCCGTGAAAATACATTACTCAAAGCATAGACAATATATCGGTGAAACCATCAATTTGTGCACGTAATTCTTAAAGCGTAGAAAGTATAAAGGCGGCACTACGCTAGACGATTTTTATTCATTTTGCGGTCCTATTTTAACTCCTAAATTAAAATAGGACAGCGGCACCGCAAAACGAATACGAATCGCGAAGTAAGGTGTCGGCTGAAAGATCGCGCACTCGGGTTTTTTATGATATCTGACGACTGCCGGAACAAAACGAGGTTATGTCACCATGTATGTCTTTTGAATTATAAGATGATCAGAATTTCGTAAGTGTTCGCGATTAAAATTTTAAAAATATATTACGTTTTAGTTACCTACCTAAACTAATCATTGAATATCAAAGACCAGTCCAGAAGTGTGACAGTTCGAGAAACAGAACTATCGCCACAGAATAGAGAATATGCTATCGCTCAAAGGATAAAAATTAGAAATACTGTCGCTTTGTGATGACTTTGGACTAGACTAGTGTAGAATGAGACACAAAACGCAAAATAAATTTTGAAAAACAAGGTCCATGTGCCATTAGAATCTTGTTATAAAATCATATAATGAAGAATTGGTGCAGACGAAACTTTCAACACTTCAAAATGACTATTTTAATAATATCCGTTACCTACATAATGTTGATTTGCACAGAAGAAATTAATAATGCAGTAAGAACCTTGTTCACGCAATGACTTACTAAATTGTTATTCAAGGCCCGGTTGTTTCAATTTGGATAAATAAAAGTTCGTTTAAAAGCATAGATTTTTACGGAAACGGATTTCAGACTTGTCAAATTTAATTTTTGACAGTTCGGAATCCGATAAATTCACTAGTAAGTGCAAGTTAAAATATTGTATTCATTTCTATTGAAATTCTAGTGAAAAACTCTTTGAATATGATAAGAATGACCTTGAATATATTTTCTCTAAAATGCCAGTGAATGATGGACTCACTAGAAAATCAGATTCACTGTAACATATATACTAGACTGAATTTTTTTAGGTCGTAAACTCAGATAGAACCTTTGTTCTTATATAAAAGTAATAAACGGAACATTATTTTATTGATTGCAATTTATTTAGGGCGATTACTTGTTTGTTCTTATATACTAAGTTCTTATATAAAAGTAATAAATGGAACATTATTTACAATAATTAAGAAAATATAAGCATTAATTTACACATGTGGCCAAAAAATTAGTTTTTAGTGTCTTAGGGGAGATTAATTTTTACTGACACGCAGAATATGTTTTTTTTTATATGTATAAAGCTTACTTTATGGTCGTGATTCTGTACTAAAATAATTAAGAAATGTTCAATATTAAAATAGTTAGGTATAATTTTTTAAATTTGCAAGACATTTTTATATTTTTTGATGATTTTCAAATGCTTTTTTTTCATATAAAGAGATGATTTTAAACAATATATTGTATTTACTCCTGCACTTTGAGCATTATTTAAAAGTTATTTTTTTTATATTAAAAACACATTCATTAAATTATGTAAAAATAAACATTTTAAAGTATAAAGCCATGTATTCACTAGGGCACAAATCGCGAAACATTCCGCGCGGCATGTCGCATCAACATCTACGCTCATGTTTCGGGGACAATGACGCGGTCATTTGACGTGTACACACCGGGACTCGCATATCACTTGTCGCAGAAATGTCGCCCGATGAGGTTATGTTGACAGCTGCATATCTATTTACACTAGCCGCCTGATGAGGTTAGGATGACAGCTGTGTATCTATTTATTTTAACGAGTTTATCGAAACGTAAGAGGGGAAAAAAGTGCGAAATTATTTACTGCAAAGAGAAAGAAGGACGGATATTCTATGCGATCTTTGAATGGCTAACGGATCTTTTGTCAATTTCACTCGAATGACAACAACTGATTTTGACAATTTATTACAAATAATCGGGCCTTCCATAGCCAAGCAAGACAATACTAAGGAACGCTGTTGGCCCTCACATCATTTTATTTTTATATTCACGGTTTGAAGTGTCCCACAAAATTGTACGGCGATGAGTTGTCAGTTGACAGATACAGCGCATGCGCATTCACTTGTGAACATACCACGAGATACTGACGCGCAGCCCAATGTCCCCGTGAGCTTGCTCGAGTACCGTGCGCATGGCAACGTTTCCGCGGCACGTAGAAATGCCCCGCTATGATGTGCGCGACGTTGCAACGTCACGTAGACTCTATGCCGCGCTAGATGTTGTTTTTTTTTTTTTTTTTTCCCTTTTTTCTGTCCCCTAGTGAATACATGGCTTTAAACATGTCCACTTCTTTCTTGGTGTTTCACCCCTACGGGGTGTTCTTGCCACAAAACAAGTGTGTTTCTTTGTTGGCAATGGGTGTGTGATGGTTACGTTTTTTTTTCTCTTTTATTTTAGAAAAATAAATTGGAAACGATTCGTTTTAGGAAACGAAACATTATTCTGTGTGGATGATTCAATTCAATTACAATATCAGATTTACTGCCGTGACTTAAAGAAAAAATGAATTTTACTTAGAAGTCTCAATAGGAGACCTCAAAATCTTTAAAGGGAAAATGGTATTCCGCAATACAACCAGAAATTCCTGCCAGGCCAAGGTTTTCAGAAATGAAAGTGAATAAGTTCGAGGCTTCCTCTATCTGCCGTATGCGAATAGGACACTGCTGCATGAATAGCCATCTCTTTAAAATCAGCATTCGGGACTCTCCTACGTGTGAATGCCGGATGGACGAAGAACATTTAGATCACATCTTTTTGGATGCCCCATCAATGACCGTTATTCAAATTTTATTCAAGATCTTTCTTATCACAATATTTCATTTACCATCAACATCCCAACCCTCTTATCTTCCAATGATCAAATCACTTTAAAATTACTAACACGATTCCTAAAAGCTAACGGTTTAAATCTATAAAAATTAAATAAACTAACATTATGTACCCCATATCCTTTAAACATGTCAATAAATGAGTTTTAAAATCACTCTTGGCCTGCTGAAGCGTAAAAATTAAAAAAAATAATCATAATGACATTTCTATTATTAATGTACCCAATATTGACATTTTTGCTGTTCTCATAATTTTAGAAATATATTAAATTTCTGTAGTTTAGTGTTATGTTATGTTTTAATTTGTCTTTAATTGTTGTTATATTTTACAAAGAAAGGGAGTATAATAAAAACTTGGTTTTTATGGGTTACTTTTTTAGTTTTCAAATGCTTATATGCATTGCTAAAATTTGAAACTTTGGTTTACGTCTTCACACACAAACTACAACTGTATAATTGAAGATATATTTATTTATTCTATTGACGCTGTCATATGGTCAACTTCCCTAGACTTCAGCTCTCCAAGAGACCTCCATTACTCCCATAAACCATAATGCACCAAATGTTTTACTTTACACAGTGAACACATATTTGTAACTTGGGTGTGTGAAACAAAATTTCCTTGCCACAATGGCATTCTTTCTTCATTGCTTCATACAAATTGCTCAAAAGTAATAATTTCACAAATGGGACAAATTCTATAGGGTTATTCACTAAATTACCAATTCCGTCAATTTGACCGTAGAGATAGATATATAGCAGTGGTGTGTAGCGCATACAAGCAAAAAAGCTGTGCATTAGTAAAGATTCTGGGAAACAAATATTAATTAAATATATTCATTATCTTAAGAAAAAGTTGATTTAAAATTCTAGCTGTAATTCGTCCTGTGACTAGAAGTTTTATTTCTGACGTTTCTGTTTAATGTGACGTATCTGTTTTTTTCAGATTTAAAATTCTAGCCGTAATTCGTCCTAAGACTAGAAGTTTTATTTCCGAATTTTCTTTACCTAACTTCATGTGAATTCTTCATTTATCTCGCCCAACGAATTTGTTCCATAGATATAGTCAAGTCGAGAAAAAAACATGTATTTTAATGCAGTGAGTTTTGTGTAATAGACAAGTAAATTTAGCGTGCTTCTTCAAAAGGTCCTATGCCAGGTGAGAACTATGCGTATGTCATTGCAGAAATGTTATTTTTTACAAATTCCACTCAAAACTTTTGGTGTAAATTCTATTTGTCTTTTCTATGGTGAATGTAAATACCATCTGTCATTTCATAACATATAATAAAATGTTTGATTTATTTTTGTGAAAAGAAACGTATATCTGTAATTAGTATTGTTCCCGATTTAATTACATATAAATCGTCTTTGAAGTATATTGAATTTTTTTGCCGTATTACCTATACCTATATAAAATATTTATTTATTTAGGAAATATTGTTTACAATACTTCTTTTATAGTGCAGTTATTTTTGTGGATTAAAGCTACTCAAAATAGTTCATTATGAAGTTAAATATTTTTTTAAATGTATATACCCTTATAGGTATATGCGTATATATATATATTTTTAATATAGATATATAGTCGGTCACAGCATAACCTATGTTTATACCCACTGCACGCCGCTGGTATGTAGTGACCAGATTTTCAAAAATAAGAAGTTTCCGAAAATAAAAATATACTATATTTGCACTGTTCAATTAAAAATTCATAAAAAAATGGGAAAAATACTTGTGTTCAGTAAAGTGTAAAGTGTTTAGTAAAATTTGCAAAGCAAATAGGAATTTTGTCAATTTGACGGGTGCCGTAAACCTAATTGTTACGGACAGGACAAAATAAGACCTGATACTACCATCAGGCTGCAGAATAATTGAGATCTGCAGTGACGTGTTCACGTTACATAAAGAGTAGAAATCTCTGTTGTATTCTGTAATGACATGTTCGTTGGAACCTCTGTTATATGTAGAGGAGAGCGGAGATTGTGTTCTCAAACTCAAATTCTGCCGCCGCCTGATGACGTCGACCTGGTCGGGGGTGAGTACGGTACCGGAAAAGCGCGCGAGTTTCGGCGGCGGTGGTCTCTTTCAGTCGGGGCCGTGGCGGTAGGTTGCGGCGGCCGAGAGAGGAGGGGACGAATTGAGAAGGAGAAGGCTCATAAGATCGCGCCCCGCTTAGAGCAATAGAAATGCGTTATACAATGTGATCTGGAATGTGTATGTTTTTACTGACAAATATTGTATGAAAATCATAATTTTCTGATTTTTTAACATTTCAGAATTTTCTAACATCTTGGAATTTTTTGATTTTAAATTTTTATTATTGATAATGGGCAGACAGCTTAAGCTGATAGGCCCATATCACTGTCTCTCATTTGAATATCCAGCCTATTCTTAAACTGATTGACACTGGCTGCAGACACAACGCCTTCAGGCAAACTGTTCCACATATTGACCACTCTGTTGCTTAATGCATGCTTTCTTGGGTTACACGAGAACCGAGACTTGTTCAACTTAAGGTGATGTCCTCGAAGGCCCACATTAGTGTTAAATGCAAACATATCTGTCATATTGGGAATATTGTAGTAACCCGATAGAATCTTGAATGTCTCGATGAGGTCACCTCTTGCTCGTCGCTCCTGAAGAGTGGGCAGTTTCAATACTCTCAGCCTTTCCGCATATTCCAGGTTTTTAAGACCCAAGGGCAATTTTGTGGCTCGTCTCTGAACATTTTCCAGTAAAACTATATCTTTAGCAAAATATGGATTCCAGATCTGAGAGGCATATTCGAGGAGAGGCCTCACATACGTCTTATAAATAGTTGTGAATAGTGGTACTGTCAGATGTTGGAATGATCTTCTCACTAAATACAAAATAGAGTTAGCCTTCTTAACCACACTCGCTATGTGCTCACACCATTTAAAGTCCTTGGTAATAGTAACACCCAGATCCTTCTGCGAGACCACTGACTTAATCAGGCTTTCGTTTAAGGTATACTCAATATTTGGGTTATTCTTGCCGACATGGAGAACACAACATTTGTCAACATTAAGACGTATGAGCCACTGCTTTGTCCACTCCGATAATGGATTTAAGTCTCTCTGTAACACCTCATGGTCAGTAAGGGGGTTACCGAAATATTTTGTGTCATCGGCAAAGAAACTCAGTGGACTGGACAGCAGCACGAAGATCCAAAATGTACAAAATAAAGAGGATTGGTCCCAGAGATCGGTTTCAGAGATCTTGATAAAAATGAATCACAATTGTATGTAATAAAGTGTCGCCTTTCTTTTTTCTAAATAAAACAGAGAGGGCGGGAGGTGATTTTATTTATACCCTGTTATCATTAACAGAAATTTGGTTAATAAGCGACATTAAAGTTGTCTCGACAGATTGCATTGACATAACCAGTTGTCAGCAATACTTGGTACATTTACATGACAAAATGAGTGGGCAGTAAAATCACACACATACACACACTATACGACATAAACTGTTGTCTACAGATGACATGATCAAATGGTTAACAGCTGTACACACACTGTATGGCATAATAAGTTGCCAACAGCTCACATGGTAAAAAACACATTTTTTATGACAAGGTCAAAATCGAAATATTTTCGAATATATCTTTAAAATGGGTAACTCACACCTATAATAGTCTGAGGACACGAGTCTGATAACATAACCCCTCGCCGACTATCGCTTATGAGCGACAAGGCTCGCCGAAACCCGGCGCCGGCTGAGGGTTCATACTGAAAATAGTGAAAACACAAAAAATTAAATAACTGCCGACAGAGGTGTCCGATTTTGATAATTCTTTTTGTGTAATGATCTGTGAATCAATACCTATCTGGGGAATATACACACTCATATGTGTAAATATTTTTTGGTTTAATTACAAAATTAGTTTTTTGCCGCGGAGCTAAAAAATTCATAAGTATAGTAAGCTGCGTCTTATAGAAAAGTGTCAACAGATGCGCTGCGACGCATTCTATATGATGGATATAAGAAAATATTTCTAAATGATAATGGAAATTTTTAAGAAATTTATTTGTTGAAATATTTTTCGCCATTCAGGCCAACTTAGAGATATATTTTTCTCTTGCTTTAATAATAGTCTCAGGGGTCCCACGAAATAGGCTCCCAAGCCAGGCTGTTATCTGACTTGGACTTGCCCGAGAGTATAAAAGAAATACCATTGGCGAGCGGGCCCTCAATCTTGCTTTAAACGCTGTCGGTGACCCTTCTCCTGTGTTTTATTTCAACACCTGACTCCCTTTGGCGTTTTCAACTTGGACTTCTTCTGAGATTTGCTGCCTGCTGATGCTGATGCCGAGCTGGACTTTGCCGGGCTCAGTACCTTGGACTGCCTCTGCGGTTTGCTGTCTGCTGACGCTGACGCGGTTGCGGACTTTGCCAAGCTAAGTATAAAAAGTACGCAGAAAACAACCGTCTTTTTTAAGGCGATTCGTTCTTGATGACCCCGTCAAGTTAGACACTTTGCTCAAAGCAAATTCTTCTTCTGTCGCCTTTGGTGCACATTTCCGTGTACTAATATCGCTCTCCTTCCAGCTGCTGAGACTCCTGAAGGCTTCTGAAGCGGAATCAGCCTTTGTTGCCTGTTCTGTGCGGAACACTAGTGTAAAGATAATTTTTTTAGAATTATGTGTGTTTAATGACATTTTTTCTACTAAACACCTAAAGTATAATGATAGTAAGTATAATAACTGAAAACAATGGCATAGATTCACAATTTCTATTACAGTACAAATTTTTTTCAAAAGATGTTTTGCATATAACCTATTCAAAATGGAAATTTGTCATCTGAAGCAAGACTACCTAACGCCAACATTAACATATAGAAGTTAAACCAAAGTTTGACGACTGGATTTATTGAAATGTGAAATGGTAAGTCAATAATTAGAGATTGTGATAAAATATTTATGTGCCGGTCAAAGATGAAAGACTAAGTTTTTTTTAAAAATGTAGATTTATTTAGAAAATTAATTAAAGCGTATAAATCCATTATTTTACATTTTTATTGCATTTATTGGTTTTGAGAAATAAATAACATTAAATATGGAAAATACAGTGAATTTGAACAAAAAATTATGACTCCCATGCAATTCTCTCAAGAAACAAACCCATCCACCATTATTGATTCTAAATTCGATATTGTTGTAACGGTGTAGCTACGATTTTGATATAAATATGAGTGCAATAATTTATTATAACATACTATCAAAAAGAAAACAAAACTTTTGTTTAAACAATATTTATTCATTTCTATGCAATAAAAAAAATATTTTGATCGTAATGAAATTTTTAAAAATTAAATGAAATATAAACCTGATCACAAGTGGTAAAAATTTTGTAAGTGTATATTATAAAAACTACGATTGTCATAAAATTCTCAACATTATTTACAAATACAGGTGGGAAATGTGCCAATATAATACGTAACTTCATTCATACGTGAAAAATTATGAAATGACTATATAAGTGAAAAAAATATATATTAACAATAAACTTATCCTATATCTATGTGAATATTATATTAAATTTTTAAAAAACATAGTCCGACTAAGAAGACAAAATAATTTAGTCAATTCATTGAAAAAGCTAAAGCTAAATGACACTGAAGTTGGTATATTTCTAAATAAAAATATATAATATTCTCTAAATTAAACAAGTTCTCTGAAATTCAAATTCCTCAAAAATTAACATAAAATTCTTATATTCGTCATCACTATCTACATGATTATGGACTTAATATTGTTACAAAGTTATCGTCAGTCAATATCTGGTATCGCCAACAAAATAATGAAATAATCTACATTTACAATATTGATATATAAATTCATTAATACATAATATAACAACAGTATTGCACAAGCCTAACATTTGGTTTTTACGCTAAAATTAGATTAATGGCAGACCGTACAAAAGGCTGTTTCATCAAGGCAGGTTATTTCATATGTCATACAGCTGCACACACGCTAAACTAATCACTATTTCCCTATACACCATTACGCCACCGCACCATTCACTAAATCTGGCTTCTAATAGCGCGTCACTGAGACACCATGTGCACAAAACTTCTCCCTAGCGACAGATACAAATCACAGAGTGTACTATACAAAAAATGGTTATAAATAAAGTGATACTTGTCAAATTATTTACAAAAGGGAGGGACTTTGTACAATTCATTCACCATTTGTTAAAATATTGTATCTATTGTCATTTATTTATTACATATCACGGGGTAAGGGAATATAAATAAATTTCCTAAGAGCATCTTATCATACATACTTTACATGAATCATACACTTTCCATATATTAACCAATTCCATTAACAGAACTGATCTTTCTTCACAACTTACGTCTGACTGTAGAAACTAAACAAATAAATGCAATTTTCCAAATTCTCATTCTGCTCTCAGCGACTATCATTTGTTGGGAATGTTTGTATAATTGTTAAATATAATTATTTACACATCTAATGAAATGAATGAAACCCAGCTAACCACTGACTAGATGGATGTGTTAACCGATTAATAGATTTGTCACGGTTTTTGTACCACCAATTTAAATATATTCTATATGTTCATTTTTCTTGATTAATTCATCCATTTGCGACAGTTGGGGGCGCCACACATGCAAGAAATCTTGTGAGCATCGTCTTCTATGTCAAACTTGTAGTCGTACGCCAACTGAAAATACAACAAGAATATAGTAACGAGTTCTCTCTGGTCCCAATATTTTGGAGAACATAAGTAGGTACCTAGTTTGATTATTTAGCGGGGTGTTCAATTTATCTCAACATCTGAACTCTGAGATCGAAAAATATATCTAATAAAACTATAATAAAAGAACACTTTTCATAAATATATACTACAAAATGATTTATTATTGATACATGTAGGTACATTATATTGAGGTCTATATTCCAATAATTTTTATGAGCCAACAGAATCAGTTGGGTGCATGTTGAAAATCTGCTAACCAAAAATAAAATGCTGAGGTTCAAACCTCAAGTACCTTCTTGAACATGAACAAATATACAGAGAAATTATTAAATTTTTACTCTAGCAAAATAATGATCGGGCAACGTATCTCACCTCCTCGCCGCGTAGTATCCGTCTCTTGGCAAATATGATGATGCGCAGGTCCCTCTCCACTTCCACAGCCTCCGCCACGCAGTTGGGGTTACAGGAATGGTTGATGTAGCGGGCCAGCCCGCCTGTCAGTGTTGCGTCTACCACACGCTCCTCATCCAACCGGAACATGTAAATACCTCGATTCTATAATAACAAGCATTAAGAATTATGTATCTTTAAAAGAATATTAATACATCTTTTACTGCCCAGCAAGAAGAACTTATTTATTCAGGTGAATTAAAATATTTTTTGTATTACAGTACCTTGTTAGTTTGAACCCCAATCATTTGAAATTCTTCATAACGTAAAATTTTTAAAACACATAAGATTTAAAATGTTCATTTTAGAGAATATTCTTAGGTTTTCACAGCCGTTCAGAATCTTCTGGTTTGTGTTTTCTGGAGTATTATGCCGTTTTTTATGACCTTTCTGGCAGAGGTTTCAGATCCAATTGCATGGTCCGACATCAGTCCTGATGATGGACCCTGAAATGGAATCCAAAACGTCAGCCAGAAACGTTGTAAAAACATGGCAAAATATCCCAGAAAACACAAACCCGAAGATATTAATGTCATAGTTGCGTAACCTCAATAATTCAAAAACTCCGGTAAACGAACAATCATGGTGTATCAGTAGAATATATTTAATTCAAAATTCAAAGGACCAATAAAAAAAATTTAATTACCGCCTCCCTAATTCAAAATTTCATATTTAAAAAAAGTCATCGGGGAGATTGAAGTTGTATGATGTGAATTTTTCAACATTAATTTTGCATTTTTATCACTTATGAATGTAAAAATGTAATGCTAATCGCAAGGATTTCAGAATAATTCTGAATTACTAATCACCTATTTCATACTGATAGTTTTGAAATATGTACACAATTTGTGTTATGAATAATTTTGAATGAAGGGGGCTCAAATGAATGAGATTTTACTGTAATGAATGGTACAATTTATATTTAACACAATGTTTGCGGTGGGTTTTTTAAATCAATTTATGCCGAAAACCGCGCAATTTTTATCGGGTTCGCGCGCGAAATTACGTTTCATGTAAAATAGCTATAACTTCTGAACTATTGATCAAATTTAAATAAAATTTTCAGTATCTTACCTTATTCGAAATCTTTTATTATGATCTGGTCACAAATTTTTATATTTATGGATAGACAATTATTATATTCAAGTTTAAATTTAAAATTTTTGAAAAAAACTGCACTTTTGTCATATTGTTGATTTAGTCATTTTATGCACGTTCAACATAATATATATATATTGTAAAATACAAAACAATAAACACTAATATTGTTTGGAAGTATGAAATCATTGGAAATAATTCCCTTTATCATATATACACATCACAAAATTTACACATATACCGGGTTTCGCTACGTACACAACATCTCCTTTGCAGATTCTTATTTCCAATTCTCGCATTTCTGCCGAATGTATAGTAGAAATTAAAGACATTTCTCTTTTCGATTGCCAAACTTGTAAGAGAACATCTTTTTTCTTTCGAAAAATTGTTTGGCCCCTCCAAGGCACCACACCCTCATCTAAAGATAGACGCTTTTAAGCATCTCCCGCTTTCTACCAACAGTGTGCAAAAGACGCAGTCTCCCGCAAACAATGTGTTAAAATGATCTCTGACCACAATAACCTAAAAATAGTTCTTTAACTAGAGTAATATAATTAATACTTACACTCGCTTCATATTTCTTTTCCCTTATTTCTGATAGTTCATGGCGAATGACCTCGCCAATGTATTCAATTACCATTGTGTGCTTTTCTAAATCTCTAGCTGCATAAAGTCCTAATCCTTGTATTTTTGACCTGGAAAGATAAAGCAATATTACTCATTGAACATGCGTATATTCAGGGTAACCATAGGAAAAAATAACCGTAAAATAAAGTAAAATATGTTCTTAAAAAAATGTGAAGGATAAGTCATTTTTAAGAAAAAAACTGACCTGCTTAGCCTAAATAATTTTTATAAGATTTATGATTTGCATTATGCACACTTAGTGACACTATTTTCTTCCATTTTTTTGATGAATGTTTCTCAAGTACTAACTTTGAATGAAACCTGCTAGGTGGCGCCAGGACTTTCATCCTACTTTTATTACATGAATATTTTACATCATGGAACAACATTTTTCGAAGAATTGCAACATCATCAATAAAAAGTGTATTTAATATATTTCAACACTTTTTTGCTGGAAATTAAAAGTGGACATTTTGTCAATCATCACCAACGGTGTGCCTAGTTGTGGGGTTTGGCCCCACCAGTCAAGACAGCGCTCTACAAATATTCTGTCACTGCGAGTGTTTGTTTTTTTATATGAACTGTGATAGCGGAATCGAGACAAGTAGCCCTTGGAAAATTAAAACAGAATGTTTTTTATCTCAAAGTGCACAATATACATAAAAAATGAGAGCAAATTGAAGAAAGAGTCGGGAAAAAACATGACATTTATTTTATTTGGCGAGCACCTCAAAGGTACATCCATATTCAACTCCTTGCACCAAGGCCTGGAATAAAATGATATTCAGTAGACCTTGCAAAAACAACATTTCATCATTGCTGAAATATATTTTCCAAAGCTGTTAAACTGATATGCACTAAAAAAATATTAATACAAAAATGTTTATAAGGTAATCATGGGAGAAAGATAACTGAAAATATTAAAACATTTCCTCAAACTTTTGATCTTAAAGCCTCTGGGGCCAGACCGCACCCGTGCGGCGGGGCGCAACTGTCCCCAGGGGCCAGGGCGCATCCGTGCGTCCAGAACGTAATAAATTATTTCTCGACGGCCGCGTATCGAATTTGAAAAATGTGATTTTTTTCGCAGTAGAGAAATCCCGTGGTGACCTGTCGTTCCATTTTCAACTCAAAAACATCACTGATTATATTTTAAATCAACAATCAAAACAGAAGTTTTTCTACCGTCAAAATCGTATAGAATAGTTGTAGATGTCGCCCCGAACGCGTGTTGCGCAATCGAAATTCAAATATTCCGTCATTCAAGGTCACGCACAAAGTGCGCGGGAAATACAATTTATTTTTTTAGATTTTCGATTCATTTGTACATGTATACACAAATATATATGATATGTTTTGCGATATTTGTAAGTTTTTGTTGGTTTATGATTCAATTGAATACTAACAGTGATTTATTAACAAAAATACACGCAATTTTGTTGCGTTTATTTGAAATATGTGTGTGTGAAAGTGTATCATATTTATGTGTATGAGTGCAATGTCCCGTCGTGTGCCGTGCAACAAAATATACCACACAGAAGAAGATTATTAGGTAGGCATCAAATAATAATAGTAGTGTTGTGTCTAATAAAGAAATAAAAATTATTATTATTTTTCGGAAAATGTTGCGCTGGCAACATTATCGCAATTCAAAAAAAGATTTTTTTTTTACTTGAACGATAAAAAAATCATTGCATTTTGACGATAAAATAATATGAATGTGTGTTTTTTTTTATATACGCATGTTTTCATGGTTTTTTCGTAAAAAGAAAAATCACAAAAAAATGAGAAAATCTCTGGCCTTGACCTATATTTTGAGTGAAATTTTTAGGGTCCTCAACAAGTTAAATCAACATATTAAAAATAAAATTTAATTAAAACCTTTTTACAAATCTAATATTAATCTTTTCCCTGCCGGCCGTATAAAACTTAAACAGCACCCTCAAGCTAGATGTTTTTCAGAATTTTCTTTTTAAATTTACTAAATTAAAAACAGTTTGTATTTAAAAATATGAAAACTCACCAAATCACGATGTTTTGCAAAATATCAATGATGCTTTCTTCACTAAAATTGTTTGACAAAAATATAGAAACAGGGCCATCATCACAAGTTCACAAAAAACACTTTATTTGTAGTAAAATATTTTTTTCTATCTACTTATAATCTTCCACTGAACTATGGTTCAAGACATAGAGCTACATTACACTGTTTACACAATACCATGATTCTCGCCTCTTTTTTTATTTTTATTGAATTGATATTGAAAAGATGTGTGCAGAATTATTCACTCAAGGCATGGCGGGATGTGCAAGCTAGGGCGCATATTTTTGCTTAAGGCAGGGTAAAGTTAATAAATAAAATAAAAAGAAAATTACATTATAGTAGTACAAATAATAAAATTCAGTGATTTTAAGCCAATCATTTTTATATTTCATGTTAACCTAATGAGATAGAACAATAAAATAATTAAATGTGTAACATTATGAAAGTACTCACCCTCTGATGCAGACAAAGTTGATGAAAGGTTTTTTAATAATTTTAAGTTACCAATTTAGGAAAAAGTGAATAGATTTTTAGAAAAAATGTGATAATAGATTTAAATTTAAATTTTGGCGAAATGTATCTACCTACATATTTTGGTAATTTGAAAATGCAAACCCACCCTCACTATTATTTTTGCCAATTTGTGCTTGTTAATTACTTATAGAATTAATAACGTCGCCACAAAATCATTTTGCTCTTTTGGAAGATGTTAATTATTTATTTGCACCATCGTAATTCACATATTTCAGGTAAGGTTTGGATTATGCAGACACATAACAGTTACATTAAATAATAAATTATTTAGCTTGGATACGAATACAATTAAACTATTAGAAAATGGTTTATTTAAAAACACTTTTTTTAAGAATGTTGTGCGGTATGACAACAAGAGAAGCTCAGATTGATCTTGAATGAGTGCTTGAATGGGTTAAAACTGATCCTCACAATTGATGAAAATGACTTCTCAGCTGGAACGTAGGTAATGGTATCCTAATGTAATAGTTCGCATAATAGAAGAGCTCACTGCTTAGATCCAGAGAATATGGGTTCCATCTAGCCAGCCACCCTCGTGTTAGTCCATCACCTTTCAAAATCCATAAATATGTTTAATATGCAGAACGCAGACGAAAAACCTGGCCATGGATGTACACGTCAAAAGTGACAGGAAAGCAGCCCACAGCTGTTAGTTAATTTTAAACTGAATAAATAACTCTGCCACCACAATTGAACGTAGTTATGCAGAAAAGCGCCAGCCACAAAAAACTAAAACTGAGATAGAAGCACTTTTGTCTAAAAATGGAATAATCAAATCTACACAAAACCTAGAATGTTCCTTACTTCAAAAAAATATAAATAATATATAAATGCCAATTTCTAATAACTGTAAAGTGGATTTAAGCATGGATTTCTAGAAATATTAGTGTTTTTTCAACTGTCTGATCGTACTATGTGAATTATGCATTCTGCAGAAAACGGCCAGAGCCACAAAAAAACTCAAACTGAGATAAAACCACTTTTGTACAAAAATGAAATAATCAAATATACACAAAAACTAGAAAGATTTTTGCCTCAGAAAATTATAAATAATATATAAATGCCAATTTCTAATAACTGTAAATTGGATTTAAGTGTGGAATTTTAGAAATATTAGTGTTTTTTCAACTGTCTGGATCTTATTATGTCAAATATGCATTCTGCAGAAAACGGCCAGAGTCACTTATCTGTTATGAATATCTAGTAATTAAATTTACATTTGTATGGGATTTTTACTATCACCATGTAAACATGTATTTTTTAAACTTTATAATAATACTGAATATATAACTAAATAATATAAAGGTAACCTTTTTTATAATATACATATATATTATCTATTTTATATACATTTTAGGAACTTTTTTCATCTACCAGAGACTCTGAATAAGTGTAGCTATGCTGTATTTAATTCATATAAAACAACCAGAGCTACCAAAAACTATGTGTATATAAATAAATATAATGCTGTATTATTTTATATTAAATAGTTAAGGTTATTATTAAGAATATCTAGTTAATAAATTTATATTCCTGCGGGATTTTTATAATCACCATAAATTAAATAAAAATAAAAATTATTTAAACTTTGTAGTTAACTGACTAAACATCACACTATTTCCCCGAAGTGGTAGGCAGAGAGGATAGAATTCCACATTCTTCTGTCTATCTATTTCATCTTTAGTGGATTTCTTATAATACATAATACCGAGGCTGTTTAACAAAATACCGGATGAACAAAAAAACGAGAATGGAGAAAAAAAATTTAAAATATTTTATAATGAATTATGAATATTATACAATAACATGATTGTGTGAGTATGAATATTGTTTCTATAGACAAAAATTATATACAGTTTCGTAGAATGTCTTAAGATAATATTGATACCGAAAAATAAACATGTGAACTAAAAAGAAAACTTCATTATATATATGATTATATTTTCGTTTAAATCTATCACTCCTAGTCAAGCTTTGATCCGGCAGCGAATCAGTATTACCGACATTTTAGCAACTAAATCTACCTCGACTAACCATTTTTAAATTATTTTGAAAAGTTAGTGTTCATAAAATATATCTTTAGCACTTTAAAATGCAATAACACAAGGCATCAAGCAGCAAACTCACCGAATCATAACGAACAACTAAAATCTGTCTAAAACCATACAAAACATGGACATAATGTGGCCAGTAACGAAAAACATAATATGCAGAAACTCAACTAGCTGCGTGGTCGCTTTTAGCAGATAGTAGGTATGCGTCAAAACAACACAATGTACATAGTTGTAAAAAGCGACCAGCCCCCGTGACCGCTTTCTGCGGATCGGAGCACCTGAAAGGTTGAGTACAAACGCTATTGTGTATAAAACGGACAAGTGCCGTGGTCGTTTTCTGCTGATTATGTTTTGGGGTAAAAGTCATATTAAAAGTGGCGTGGGCGCTTTCTGCAGATTTAAAAATGTTGTTTTCGCGATCCGTAAATATTTCAGAAGGCGATTACTGTTAATTTTTGTATGAAAGCGGCTTGATTGGTTTTAGTAGAACATAGAATTGACCTTAGTCTGTCCGATGACATCAATATCTCATTTTTACCAAAATTGTGGCCTGGCGCTTTTCTGCATAACTACGTTCAATTGTTCTGGTACCTATCTCTATAAAGTGAGGAGTTCTTTGGGATTAAAATCGAATGGAGCCATTGATGGTTAAGTTTCTAGACAGGCATAGAGACTTTTGTAGTTTGGAAATTTTTCAAAATCACATCATATTTACATTTTCACTTTCAAAATATTTGATTTAGTTTGTAATAATAATAATAATTAATTGTATAATAATTTAAAGAACAGGCTTCAAACAAGAATCTTAAGGCAGTACATTCACTGCAAATGCATATTTCGGCATTTTTTTTACGAAAATGAGGGTTTTTATTATTCATTTATATCAGAATGTATATGATAGATAGCAATTTTTTTAGGGCGATACCTTAGATAGAACCTTTGTTCTTATATAAAAGTAATAAACTGAACATTATTTACAATAATTAAGAAAAATATAGGCATTAATCCACAGGCCAATCCAAAGTTTACTTAATTATCTAGAATCTGTACGTAGGAAATTAAGAAATATTCAATATTAAAAAAGATAGCATTTTTCAAACATGCTTAAATATTTACGATTTTTGGTCATTTTCAAATGTTGTTTATTCATATAAAAAGATGATTTTAAACAATATATTGTATCTATATTCGCACTTCGAGTCTTCATTCACTATTAAAAAGCTAATTTTTTATAAAAAACACGTTAATTAATATTTAAAAATAAAAATTCTATAGTATGAAATGTGTTGAAAAATTACGCAGTTTGCAGATCACAATCCGCGCGCCAGCCGGGAGAGGCGGACGCATTCATGTAGTCCAATCATTTTTTCATAAAAAAATCACTTTAAAATGTGTTTTTATGCCAAATTTGACTTTAGTTCAAAATAATATCATATTATATATTCGAAAGCAATCTATTCATCGCAGATAATAATGTTTTTTTTAACTAGTTTTGTATTAAATTGCATTTCTACTCATAACCTAATATTGAACGCATGTCACTTTTGCTGACTTGCTGACTCTCTATGTTCACTATTCGTGTTGATGTCGTTGTTATTTGAAAGTCAAGTAAGATATTAATTTACGAGATAATTTTTAAAATATAGATAAATGGTTTTTAATTTTATTTTTAATTCAATACATATTGTTGTAGTAGTTTTTTGTTTATTTTACATAAAAATTATTTAAATTCAATTAAATTCACAGGTGTTTTGACATTTCAGTCGGAACTCAAAATAATATCTAAATCTGCTTATTCGACATAAGTTTTAAATTAAAAAACAGTGATATAAGAAAAATTGTTTACTTTTTTTTTACAACACATAAATTATTAGAGAAATATAAATACGCTTTTTTAAATTCTAGACTAAAAACATTTAAAATTCTAATAATAGTACGTGACTTGCGTTTCCATATATATTTTAAATGTCGGTACTCCATATGGTTGTCTCGTTTCCTCGCAACCTTTCTATCGTGCAAGGACACATAAAAATACGCTTGTGCAAGGTTTATCTGATATGACGTTTGTTCATGTCTCGATCTCGTATTGAAGTAGCGTGATCTATCCGACACATATCGCCACTTTGACAGCTTGAAAAATGTATGTACCGCCTTAAGACATACATCATCATTGTATTTCCCTCATAATTCAAGATCATCTTATTTGGGGGTGCATAACTCTATTTTTGATGTGTAACATCTTTCCTCTCGCTTTCCTGCAATCTGTGGGAGTGATTTCGTGAAAATGGGCAGAAATGCGTAACAGAAAACTAGATGCCGGGGAAGCGCGCGCGGTCATAAAGTTGACCGTCAGATAGTGCCAACCCATTTTCTGAGAGGTTGGTACTGTATTAATAAATGTATATTAAAGAAAATACATTATTATTGTGAAGTTGCAATTTCAGAACGAAGTTCTGTGAATTTTAAACAAATTTTTATTAATCAATTAGAAAAGACGTACAGAAAAATCAAATTAACGAAAAAATATTTAAACTGCTACCGGGATTCGAAACAATGGACCTCCGTTCTGTGTCCGGGGATGGCGCATTATCCAATTTCGCCATGGCAGTCTGGTAAGTTAACGAAAAATTTTCAACCGTATTTGTAGTCTCTTTTTAATTGATTAACATTTTTATATCAATATCTATAAGTGTCTGAAAAAAGTGCAGATCATTGATAAAAAAAATGCAAGTGAGTAATAATGAATAATTATTCAAATAAATATTTTCATGTTTAGCTTTATAAATTTTGAAGTTAATTTCTGTCGCTGCTCAATTGATATTTTTAATTGTGAGATGTCAAATGTTACACATCATATGCGACTACTGTAAGGCTCGCTCATTTTATTGTATATAATGTAACATGTTTTCATGTGTTTTTATACTTTGTTTATAGTCTTAAGCTCGTTGTATAGCATGTACATTTTTGGAAATAAATAAAATAAAGGTATTTGCCAGATTACCTAAATTGATTTTTCTTCTACTCACACCACTACAAATAAAATATATCCGACCATGGTTTTCTTATGTACATACATACACATGAAGTATAAATACACACAACACAAAAATGATCGATATCCAACAGTCATCCATAAATACCAGTCATAATAGACATTGGTTTTTTACCTTGCCAAATATACATTGTTCCTCCATTCTTGCTTCATTTTCTTGTACTGGCTGCTTTTGCTGTGCACAAACTGCTTGGAGTAGGGACACGCGTGCTCCCCCGGCGGAGGTGGGGGAGGGGGTGGGGCCAGGGGTGGAGGTGCGGGACGAGGTGGAGCGGCGTGAGGAGCACGCAGTGCCAGAGCCCTACGCCACGCTGCACCCCTGGCCGCACTCCTCGCCTCTGTGCGGGCTGCCCCTGAAGGGTTTACTGCGAGGGGCAGCTCCAACAGCGGGTTGCGACCATACTTGAAGCGATAGTCTGATAATGTGTCGATTCCTTTTTGAAAATAAAATATAAATTATCCTATTAACAACATACTCGTCATTAATATATAAGGTGTACAAATAAGTTTCCGCCATTTGACAAAAGTTTGCACTACTGGTAAGTTATGGTTAAAACTGTCAGATGTAAAGCGTCATTATCGTAAGGTTAGACATCTGTCAACAACATAACCTTAAAATATTAGTGATTTTTTATCAGTATAATATATTATTTTTGTGCGAAAATATTGAGTTTTGAGCCGAATAAGCGTCATTGGTGGGAACTTTTGATTTACTTCTTCAATTTGAAGAAATCTGCAGCTGAGGCACATCGATTGCTTGTAGAAGCATATGATGAAGCTGCCTTAGGTGAGAGAAGTTGTCGTGAGTGGTATCAAAAGTTTAAGAACGGTGAATTTGACTTCGAAGACAAAGAACATAGCGGAAGGCCGAAAGTGTACAAAGACGCGGAATTGGAAGCAATATTGGATTAAGATTCGTGCCAAACGCAAGAACTTACATTAGGTACATTAATATTACACTTGCACTTACATTAGGAGTGACTAAACAAGCAATTTCACATTGGTTGAAATCATTAGGAATGATTCAAAAACAAGAAAATTGGGTTCCATATGAACTGGCACCGAGAAACGTTAAGCGCCGATTTTTGACATGTGAAATGCCGCTTACCGGGCACAAACGAAAGGGGTTTCTGCACCCTACAGTCACTGGTGATGAAAAATGGATCCACTATGATAATCCAAAAAGGAAGAAATCATGGGGACCACCTGGGGCTGCTTCAACATCTACAGCTAAGCCAAATTATTCATGAAAAAAAACTCTTGTTGTGTATTTGGTGAGATCAGCTTGGTGTCGTGTATAATGAGTTGTTCAAACCGAACGAAACCATTACTGGGGCTATCTACCGAACACAGTTGATGAGATTGAGTCGAGCACTCAAGGAAAAGTGTGCCGACTACACCAAACATGACAAAATTATACTCCTGAATGATAATGCTCGTCCACATGTTGCAGTGCCGGTCAAAACCTATTTGTAAACACTAAATTGGAAGTTTTACCCCACCCGCCGTATTCACCAAATATTGCTTCTTCTGATTTCTACTTGTTTCGATCAATGGCGCATGGCCTGTCTGAGTTTGCATTTGCGTCTGAGTCTGTTTGAGTGAGCGTTCATATCATATGAAGATACCAAAAATTGGGACAATTCGTGGATAGTCTCAAAAGATGAAGCATTCTTCCGACGCGGTATCCGTATCCTGCCAGAAAGATGGGAAAAAGTAGTGGCAAGCGATGGACAATACTTCGAATAAAACAGTAGGTTCCGTTCTTTCACAATAGATGCCCAATTTTTGATCAAAAATGGCAAAAAATTATTTGTACACCTTATACTTTTCCCTTTTAAAGAAAACATTTGTTATTCATTGCTATTCACCTACATCAAATATTTTTTTATACATAATTGTTCATTATTAGAGTTTTTACATTATAGTGGGATATAAATTTTTTATCAAAGTGTTAATGTTTAAATTATGATTGTATTTAAAATAAAAACTAACCGAGTATATATTTTCTAATATAAATTATTAATTGATATCTCACTTCAAGAGTAAATGATAGGGAAATAATGGAGTACGCACCTGGCAAGCTCTCCAATACCCTGACGACGGCGGGTTCTGTGAGGCCAAACAGGTCTTCACCTGTGAGGTGGTCAGGCCAAAGACGAAGCGTATCATGACGCAACCGCAGCGCGGCCAGCGCACCCAAAACTGGTGCCCAGGCTGCACGTGGGTTCGGACCACGGCTCTCACCCATACCCTCCTCTTGCGGGCACACCACAAACTCAGGACGTCCGCCTCCGTCCACGATGGAACATATGTAACGGCATCGAGAGTTCATACGTTTGGCCGACCAATAGAAGCGAACCTATTTTGAAATAAATAATTTTTTTATTTACCATATGTTCATGTGGGTAAAAAGATTTCTAATCTATAATGCCTTTAAATTGTCTAGCCTACCAAGTAAGCCATTAAAATGAATGATCAAATCATAAATAATCAATTAAACCATCATCTTTTAGTCCTAGTTTAAATATATTCCCCTTAGGCAACCATACTACATTTATTACTATATTTAGTATTGATTATACCCTGATGAAGCTACATTCATAGTGAAACTCGGTCGGTAACAATACAAAAATAAAGTGGTGTTAAAACAAAAATTATTTTATCAATTCAAATTCATTCATCAAGTTAAAATATTTTAAATTAAATACACAAATAATTCTGAAAGGATAACTGATATAAATAACTCTTACAATTTTATATCCGATGGGATAGATGTAATGTGGAGTGTGATGAGAAGCGAGTTGATGCGGCAAGAGCTGCCCCACAGAGAGGAAGATGAGTCCGCCCACCCTGAGGAGATACGTGAGGTCTGCCAGGTGCATGACTGCTGCCACTTGTCGGCTTTCATCTCTCTGCACATACACCCGCCTCTGCACACTCAAGGTTGTTAGTTCATTTTCCTTCTCACCCTTGGGCATGTGCGATGTGCAGTGAGCAGTTTTGTTCTTGTGAAACACGCAGTTATCCTTCACGGCGCAACTCAAGTGGTATACATTACTGCACCGTGTTTTAAAGCAACGAACCGTGGCCCCGGTTCGCTCGCAGAATATACAACATGTGGACATGCCGGCTTGCAGAGCATTCTCGAAGTTCATCAGGGCTCCGTTAACAGTCTCGTACACACCGTCTGACCAGAGTGCGCAGTTGAGATGTACCCACTTGTCCACATCGTAGTTGAGCAGCCGCGCTGGCCCGTCAGCTACTCCGTCTCCCTGGGTATGGCATAGGAAACAGCGCCGCATATCTTCCGGTAGTTTTGAAGGCATCACAGCTATGCCAGTACGGAATACCATTTCTGTGATCTCTCTATCTGTAGGGCGCTTGTAACGAGTGGGCGGTACAATGCAGCCAGGTGACCAAAGTTTGTATTGCAGTCCTCGAAACTGTTTTGGTGGAGGTCCAGAACTACCTGCATCTTTCAATCCAAATTTGAGACACTTTTCCTCGTATTTTATTTCATTTTTGAAGTCTGCGTTCTCTTCGTTTTCTTCTTTAATTAAATCTTCATTATCCATCGAGTCCATGAATGAAAGATCCATTTTATCCTCTTTTATATCTCGTTTTATATCCATCTCGTCTGTCTCCATGCTTTCTGCAGACACGGTATCTGTTTCTTCTTTTTCCTTTGTATCTAATATGGGAGTGAGATTACTTTCTTCATCGAGCTGTTTAATACAATTTTTACTATCAATAAGAATATTTGTAGGCCGCCAGGCAAATCTTTTGTAGCATTGAGTACTACAGAAATATAATTCAGAATTTGCATCACTCAATAGATCATCGTTACTAGATTTAAGTGAAGGAAACTCCGATGCTTTTGCTCTTACTACGGAATCCAAAATAACAACATCACAGTGTCTACAAAATTTAGCAGCTCCATTTAGTATGCTTTGAATATCTATGGGGGTTCCCTCTTTTCCATCTTTGCCTTTGGAACGATACAAACCTAGTCTATGTGAGGGAGGTGTGGCAGTCCTTTCTACGATTTGGTAAGCAGTAGGAGGTGGAATGTGAAGAATCCCAGCCAACTTCCTCAACACACCCAAAATGTCTTCTGCCGCTCCCGAGGTTAAAGTTAAAGTTACTGTGACATTTTCACTATTTTCTGAATCATGCTCTGGGGTCATTACTTTAGATTTTATTGAAACTACTTCTTTATTTACATTGTTACTTATATTTTCCTTGTCTGTTTCTTTTTCGCAGATTGGGACAGTTAATGGTTTTACTCTTATGGGTACCGGTGCAATAATGGGAATAACAGGAGATGTAGATCTTTCATTATCTTCATCACTATCAGACTCTTCATCAATAAGTCTAAGTCCGGGGAAGGGACTGGGATCGTCCCACAGCCAAGACTCAGGGCTAGAGCTACTGATTATAGTATCAGGAGTCTCCACGTCTCTTTCTTTGCAAAGAAATTCGAGCTTTTTGTCATCCGAATCTGTGTCCAATCGAATTGGCGAAAATTCTTGGTCATAAAAACCTCTTTGTGTAGTAACTGGAGGCTTCTCTGGTATAGGATCCTCATCACCAAATGGTTTTGCATTGTAAAAATCAGCTAAATTTGGTATGCGAGCATTACCAAACTCTCCAACTAAATCACCGTATCTGATATTGTAGTCTTTGGATGATACAATTTTAGACATATCACCTAATCCGAATACAGGACAAACTCCATAATTTTTGCCTAACATTGGTTCTTGAACTTGCATTGGTTGAAGTTGTCTCAACTGGGCCATAAGATTATCTATGAATGTGTCATAATCTTCTTCCACTTTAGAACCTTTCCTTGGTCTCTTTTTGGTTGTTGTCGCTTCTATTTTCTGATTGTTTTGCATTTGGCGGCGTTTTTGTTGATACTCTCTTCGCTTCCGTTTTTTTGCTTCTAAAGCTGTTTCCTGAATAATCCCATTTTCCGTATTAGTGTCCATACTGGTGGGGGTATCAGATAATTCTTCTTTTAATGTAATATCTAATTTTCCCTGATCTGAAGCAGCTGAAATTCCAGAAATAGCAGACTGCTGTGAACTTTCATCCAAGAGTTCTTTTTTTACTTCTTGAAGTATAAAGGGCTGACTGATTGGACTCTGCTGGGGGACTATGACTTCCTTTTTGATATGTAGGGGGGAAATTTCACTTGATGATAAAGAAAATGCTGATGGAGTTGTAGAAGATGTGGAAGAAGTAGGTGTGAGCGGTGGATCTTCACGTATTATTAATTTGCTCAAAGGTTTTCTAACATCCATTAAAGACTGAGTGGAAGACTGAGTTGTTGTGGGTACAGAATTAATAACTAGCGGTGCTGTGGAAGACTGCGGAGGTCGCTGCACAAAGGCAGATTCTCTAGAAACAACTGGTCTTGGTGATGTTTTCGGTGGTTCCACAGGAGAAGTAAGAGGTAAATGAGGTGGCGGAATAGATGGTCTCGCTAACTGTGCCTCGAGTGATGGTACCAGACCTAGGCTTGGAGCAGTGCGATGACTGGCCAATAATGATGGAACTGTTGATCGAGACGGGGCAACATTTGGAGAATTGCCACCAGAATTTTGTAATAATTGTTTGAGGAGTACATTTTGAGACTCGTCTGTTTTCTGGGGCATATTAGAAAACTTACAACCACTTGATTCCATGTTGGATCCGCTGCTGTCATCACATTCCATGGGTTCACTTTTAACAATTACGGATTCTAAGCTATGTCTTTTGGCCGGTTGTATATGTCCGACTATCACATCACTCTTTGGTTCATCCGTTGACTTGGAACGTTTCAACGGTGACGTCAGTTGGCTGTGTAGAAGTTTTGACGAAGACATTATATTGGTGCTCATGTGAGATTTGTTAGACATTGATTGAGACAGACTTGCACTGAGTATACTGTGGGTACCACTTGACTGCACATTTGGTGATGTCAATTGATGTGTTGGTATAATCGTAGCGGGCCTAGAACTCATTATGAGGGCTGGAGGCTGACTAGAACTGATGCTTTGTAAAGGAAGTTGAATATTATTGGAAACGTGGCGGGTGGATTGCAATAAAGTTGAACTCAAAATATTTGTTGATATAAGTTGAGTTTTATGCAATGGCGATGATGATGAAGTTTGAATGTTGGTTTGAATGACTGAAGGCATCTGTTGTGGAGCATTAGACTGAATTTTCGAAAGAGCCGGCATTTGAATCATTTGTTGAGTTATAACAGGAGTTTGTACAGTGGAAGCAGGTAGATCATCAGCGATACTCTGATTCGTGACGAGAGGAGATTGTATCGGAGACTTTGACAATAAAAGAGGACTGTGTCTCGGAGAACCAGTGGGCGAACCGTGAGGTGATTGTTGAGCACGGATGATACCACTACTAACTGATGTCGCATTGTTTATTATTCTTGAGTTTTGCGCTATATTCATCTGTGTCGTATCTGGTAGATTTATCATGCTATTCATTACAGCCTTTTCCATTAAACCACGGTTTGTACTTTTACTTGTTACTACTTCAACTTTTGTAGAAGGTAAAAGATTTTCAAAGTTAACTTGAGTTGATGCCGTTAGATCTGCTTGCAAATGAGATTTCTTCATTGAGGTAATTGATGGATTCACTACAGAGTCAACCTTCGATGTGTTGAGTGAAGACATAATGGTCCTCAGCTGTTGAGAGACATTGGCTATGTTTGTGGTCAACTCTGTGGGTTTGGACAAAGGAGACAATTGAGGCATTATAGTAGTAATTCTGGATGTTGCTACAGTAATGGGAGATGATTCTCTGGATCTCATAATGACATGTACGGGAATGGTGGATTTCAGAGATTCTTGATTATGGTCTGCGACGTTACTATTTAAATCTTGTCTTATAATATCATCAAGATCGGCCATTGAATCGTGCTCTCTATCCATGGATGTGGAGGTATTGTCCTGAGAAGAATCAGATTGTTCTCTTAGTTTGACTGGGAACATTTTTGGTTCTCCGCTAATATTATTAAGCATTTTGAGCATTTCTTCGAATGATTCCACTTGTTTCTGAGTTGTGCTTCCACGACTTTCGATGTCAGAGTCGTGCGCTTGGAGTGTTATGTTATCCAAATACTGTTCTTGCGAGGGCGTCGGTGAAGGAATAGAAATCTGTATAGATTCTTGGGACACATCGGATGTTATTCTCATATTAGAATCTAACACCATTTCTTTGGTAGGATTTGCGATCGCTTTTATTGTTTTGACATTAACTAAATCAATGCTATCATTTGACATGTTTCTTTCAATGTCATCGTTAGAAATAGTACTACTAATGTTTTGATTAAAAAGTTTTGAAGAGTCGGATGTTTCTTCAGGTTTTATGACCTTGTCTTCTTCGTCTCCTTCCATTATATTATCGGGGATTTTCTCACTGACTCTGTCTGGAGACTTTGATATTTCTGGCTTGGTAATGGCTATTGAGGAAATAGTTTTTTGAGGGAGTTGGGTTTGTGTTGATATTTCCATTTCAATATCATTGTCTTGTTTGGTTTTACGTGAATCAGAATGCTTCACGAAAACATTCTGAGAGTTGGAAGTAGGCATATGTGCATTAGATGCGAGCTTATGAACAAGATTTTCACTTTTCCCCATTTCATTTATATGCATACTTTCTATTTTGGCAGGATCATTATCAGCACTTTCATCCTGGCTTAGAGAACTATCTGGAGAAGCTGATTCATCTTGAAAAATCTTTGCTGGTAAGGTGGTATCTTGCGATACGGACATTGAGATCTTGGTGCTAGTAATTGTCGGTTTTGCAGGTTTTTCTATAGCTTTGACAAATTTTTGCTTGACATGCTGCTGTGTTAAAATTGGTATCGGCATTCTAGGAGTATTCCCAGCTGTTGTCGTTGCCAATGTTATCACTGGACTCAGCGTAGCCATCCTCGGAATGTTTGAAGAAATAACACTTATTACCGAGGAAACTGGTTTTGACATTGCAAGACCTAAAGACGGAGTAGAGATTGTTATGGGAACTTTCTTTATGTGGGAAACAGGAGAATTATTGCCTTGTCCACTTGATGTGATAGGACCGATAGGAACATTTAAGCTTTTTAAAACAGGGACAGAAATTGTTTGGTTTGCAATAGATACCGAAGCAACAGTTGCCTGTTCATTCAGAATTTTTGTATTGGGGTGTGGTGTTATCACAGCAGCACTAAGTAATGGTAATCTTGATATTCCCGATGGAGCCTTGCCGGTATTTACAAGCTTGAATTGTTGTATTCCTGTAGAATTCTGCGGAGGTTTTGTACCGAGGCTAATCACAGCCACCGTCTTCTTCGTTGTTTCAGTCCGAGTTATGGTTGCAGGCTGTGATTCTGTACACACTGAAACTGGTTTCTCAGTAGGACTCTTTTTAGCAGTATCTTCCTCAACTGAGTCTTCTGGTTTTCCACCATCTATCAATTCCTCAAAATCTTCCTCGGTAGCAATATGCTCTTCGGGTGATACATTTGAACTTATAACAACTATATCAGAATCATCTATTACTTCATGAATCACGTCACCTATTTGTACAACATTTTTTGAAGGTTGATTGGATGAATTTACATGTTTTTCAGTGCCATCATCATCTATCTGTATACAACTGCCTTCATCCTCGCTGCCTTCTCCAGCACTCTGCATATTATTTTCTTCATTCGACTCGGATGTTTGACGACTGTAACTTATGACCACAGCATTATCTTTTTGAATGAAATTCAATTGTTTAATAGAGTCATCACTATCAACCGTATAATCTACACCATCAGATGAAAATAAAACATATTCCTGGGCGTCGAGTGGACTGGCAGCAATTTCAGATATCTCTACTTGAGGATATGGTTCCATTACGGAGAGTTCTCCTTGATCAGAATCAGCCGCTGCAGCGCAAAGACTAACTTCAGAACCAACAAAGTTTTTATCATTTTCGTCATCGTAATCTAATATTTGCTGTTTATTATTGTCATCGGGACTACTGTCAATTAATACCACATCAGATGTTCCACAATCAACAGATCTTTTCTCCATGGTTAGTTTTGAACTTTTGATGCCTTTTAGGTCATCTGGACCGGATGATTTGGTTTCTTTGTTGCTTAAAACTTTAGGTCCACTTTCAACAGCAGATGCCTTGCCAGGGCTAACGGGTGAAGTACAAGAACTTTCTTCAAGATCATTGTACTCTGAATTCACCAGGGAAGAGGTTTTTGTATTCACAGCAGCTGTGGGTGTTGAGATTTTGACTTGCGGTTTCTTCTTAAGTATCGACACTTTGCTGATATGTGGCTCTTTTTTCGGTTTCACAACTTGATCTGTAAAATGAAATACAATATTTTTTAAAAAATACATCGGAATTATTTACCAAGCTTATATAAGTTTACAAAACCAAATGTCATATTAATAATAACATAAGTTGAAAAATGTCCATATTCTCTTCTGGATACAAAGAATCAGAAACTTAAATATTGTCACGTGTCGTAGCTGTGGCAGGAATTAATGACAGATTTATTAACCAGTCGTATGCCTGAGCATAATCTACGCGAATATTTTTGTACCCTCTATGCTCTTCCGGCACAGAAGCAGGCACCGGTGGACGTTTCTGCCAGTGTCGCTCCGCGCTTGATTGTTTTAGAAATTTATTAACTGATCAGTCAGTGTTCAGCTCTAGACGTGTGCAGACGTGCTGACATCATTACGAGTGTTCGTAAAAATTTCCGTTTATTTGGATTTTTAAAAATTATATTTCGTAAATGACTTTATTTATTTATTTATTTATTTGTGGACTTATACCTACAATACGTTTTACCTATTAGGTAGTAGTATAGTGGCTAGTGTGCAAGAGGGATTTTTCCAAAGCAAATTTTCCGACTTTGGATCGAACTCATAAAATGTCGGAAAAGCTCGGAAAAATCCCGGAAAATCCGGGGTCCGAGGGCTATCTTTTTTGTTAGTGAATGTTTTTGAAATCTGACTTTTGGACTTGACTCCCTGGGTCGGAAAACCTAGGGAAAATCGAATTGTTGTTTCTCTAGCTTGTAAGGATATCTAGTTTTACAGCGACATTGTTAATAGTGACTTTTTATAGTTTTATAGATCTGCTTCGAGTTCGTAAGGTTGGAAAACCTTGGGAAAACACTATCTGTTTTTGTGTCTAGTGTTTAGGAAAACTACAAACTAAAACTTTCTTATTTATAGAGATATTGTAAAAATTCTCCGTGTTTCGTAATCCTTGGGTCGGAAAATTCCGGAAAATCGGACTCTGAATTTTCGAGTATTCGAGGGGAGTTAACACCCGAAAAATTACAAATGGTTTTAATAATTCTGGATTCGGCTGTCAAAGAACAAGGGCGGGCTGCATCGTGCCCAGATATATCATTGGCTGGAGCATTGGTAACATCTGCTGAAGCAATTGACAAAGACAAAATATGGAAAGGAGATAGGAAGGAATCGACGACTTTGACGTCTATGAGGCCGATAACTTTTCCTGCATTACTAAGGCTGTCAACAAGATTCGTATAGTACTTAACGCTCTTGTAGGGATCATGGGTGAAGACAAATGCCATCTGAATATGGACCAAAAGGCAAGAATGAGTGCTCTTCACATGGACCTAATAACTAGATAATAATTAGAAAATTTATTATTTTATTTTGTTTATGAATTATTATTTATTAATTAAATTAAATGCATACTGCAAAAAGCTTATATATGCAATTACATATTATATATAAGTTATGAAAGTTGCTCTTTCTAATATTGTGTTATGGGTGTATAGTAAATTGGATGAATATAGCACCGATTTTTTTGAGCTTAGTTAACTCGCATAATTTTTTAATTATAAAATAAACTCTTTGTGTTTCGGAAAGCATGTTTCTTAAACTAAGACTAAAAGCAAACATATAATCAAAAAATTTAAAAATTATTAATCAATGTGAGCTTTATAAAAAAAACAGAAATATGCCATATTACCCAGGTCCTCGGGAAGATGGCACCGCAGACCTGGGTAATTTGGTACCAGTATATATAATTACAATTAAACCCAATATTCAAGGAATACAATATTTTTAATCATAATGGAAATATAAAAAAAATAAAGGAATGTTTAAAAGGTTAAGGCGGTACATACACTGCGAATGCATATTTCGCCTTTTTTACGAAAATGTGGGTTTTTATTATTCATTTATATCAGAATTTATATGATAGATTGCAATTTTTTTAGGGCGATACCTTAGATAGAACCTTTGTTCTTATATAAAAATAATAAACTGAACATTATTTATAATAATTAAGAAAAATATAGGCATTAATCCACAGGCCGCGGCAAAAAAAATGTTTTTAATGTTCCCAGGAGAAGAGTCATTCGTTGAAAATTTGTATGTAAGCATGATATGTTTTTTCATACATATAAAGTTTACTTAATAATCTAGAATCTGTACGTAGGAAATTAAGAAATACTCAATATTAAAAAAGATATCATTTTTCAAACATGCTTAAATATTTACGATTTTTGGTCATTTTCAAATGTTGTTTATTCATATAAAAAGATGATTTTAAACAATATATTGTATCTATATTCGCACTTTGAGTCTTCATTCACTATTAAAAAGCTAATTTTTTTATAAAAAACACGTTAATTAATATTTAAAAATAAAAATAGGCATTAATCCACAGGCCGCGGCAAAAAAAATGTTTTTAATGTTCCCAGGAGAAGAGTCATTCGTTGAAAATTTGTATGTAAGCATAATATGTTTTATTATACGTATAAAGTTTACTTAATTATCTAGAATCCGTACGTAGGATATTAAGAAATATTCAATATTACCAAAGTTATAATGTTTCAAACATGCGTGCTTTGGTGACCTTGTAGGCGGCGGTATATTCGCGAAGATGTCATTGTAATTTAGAAGGTCAAGTAAAATATTAATTTACGACATAATTTTTAAAATATAGATAAATGGTTTTAATTTTCTTTTTAATTCAATCAATACATATTGTTGGCGTAGGTTTTTGTTTCTTTTAGATAAAAAAATATTTGAATTAAATTAAATTCACAGGTGTTTTGACATTTCAGTCGGAAGTCAAAATAATATCTAAATCTGCTTATGCGACATAAGTTTTAAATAAAAAAACAGTGATATAAGAAAAATTGTTGTTTACTATTTTTTTACAACATATAAATAAATCATTGGAGAAATATAAATACGCTTTTTTAAATTCTAGACTTAAAACATTTAAAATTCTAATAATAGTACACGGGCATGACTTGCGTTCCCATATATTTTAAACGTCGGTACTCCGTATGGTTGTCTTATTTCCTCGCAACCTTTCTGTCTTGCAAGGACATGTAAATAATACGCTTGTGCGAGGTTTATCTGATATGAGGTTTGTTCATGTCTTGTTCATTGAAATGCTACTTCAATACGTGATTGAGACGCATATCACCACTTTTGACAGCTTGAAAATTGTATGACCCACCTTAACATTAAAAAAATTACTACGATTAGAACAAAAATTGTTAGAAGTTTTCGAAACGTATGCACGATTTGTGCAACCAGCACTTGTATTTAGTGCATTCTATCTTATCACATTTCTTTTCGTTTCTGGCATAGAAATACTCATTGTATTGCAGTAAACGCTTTTATGTCATTGTCACTAAAATCCAATACTTCGATAGACGAAGCCGAACTCTGAACGAAGCAATCCTTCCGAGGCATATTACCCCATGATGCAATCATAAACATCATACATTAAAACAAATAATTATAGGTGTTACGGCGGTCAATTAATAAGCGTATTGTCACTAAAATCCAATACTTCGATAGACAAAGCCGAACTCTGAACGAAGCAATCCTTCCGAGGCGTATTACCCCATGATGCAATTATAAACATCATACATTAAAACAAATAATTATAGGTGTTACGGCGGTCAATTAATAAGCGTATTGAGACCGCTTGAGATATATCATTAATCATAATCATAATACAATGCGTCATTTTTATATGGCACATAGTTGAAGATTGGTACATATAAAATAAGGGTTGAAATATTTTGGTACATATCTTTCTTTTGCTTATATAAATCATATTATTTTATAAAATGTGACACACGAACACCAAACGATTGAAGTATGATAAACGACTGACGAGTTTAGCTGTCAACTTTTGCCATCTATGTACAAGTTTTGAAAATATAAGGTCCAAATGTATTAGTGCGGCATATTACCCATGGGGCCATATTCACCCAATTTACCTTATGTTTCTTTGTGTGAAATAAAAAACGGATTATATGAAACAAATGAAACTAAAAAATAACCATAGCACTTTTTAAAATACAACTAGCGCCATCTAGTAACGACCGCAGATATTAAAAAAAAACAACCTATAGCATTTTTTAAAATACAACTAGCGCCATCTATTAACATTTGAAGAAAGTTTTCTTGGATATATATCAAAAATAAAAATCGAGCCATAAATATTCTGATATGTATCGTGATATATATCATGGATATAAACCCTCGAACCCTGGAGGAAAGTGCTATCGATGTCAACATAATCTTCCCACATTTCCGGTGCTGCTAAATAATCTGAATTTAGGTTTCGTGACCACAAAGATAAAGGGACGTCATCTTCTTCATCAAATTCATGTTCTGCTATTTGAACAGGTAAACCATCGTAGTTTTCAATGAATCCTGCATGTTTGAAACAGTTGTGAATGGTGATATTTACTTACTTTGTGATATTTTATTCCAGGCATCATCAACCATCAGAAATGCATCTAGCACCTTTATTTATGTAGAAGAGTTGTTTTCATTACCAAGACAATTAATCATTTTGAGCACAAGGTTCTTTCTAAAATTCGTTTTGAGTGATCATATTATTCCCTGATCCCATTGATGTTGTATTCGGCGGAAGGAAAGCAAGTGTTATAGACTTTAAATCAGTAACTTTTGGATGCGCCGGGCAATTATCAACCAGCAATAAAACCTTTTTCTTCTTCTTTACCAAATCATGATCCCAATCTCGAAGCCATTTTTCAAAAAGTTCTGACGTCATCCAAGCTCTACGATTGTTAGCATAATCAACAGGTAATGATTCTAAAACATCTTGGTTTTTGTGACTTTCCAATAATGAGCAATTTGTTTTTCTCTGTGCCACTCATATTTGCTGCTACCATGACAGTTATTCTATCTTTCGACAACTTGCCTCCACTACAATTCTCACCTTTAAATTTTAAAGTTTTGTCCAGCATTAATTTGTAAAACAATCCAGTTTCATCAACATTAAATATCTCATCATCAGAAAATTGTCTTCGTAGATTCGGCCACACAGATGTCAACCAGTTTATTGTTGAATTTTGATCAACAGACGAAGATTCACCAACAATTTTTCCCGCCACGATGTTATGTCGAACTTTAAAACGACTGATCCAGCTTGCAGATCAATTGAACTCGAGAATACCAAACGCGCGGCAAAATATTTGCCTTTTCCTGTAGGTATTCCTTTGTTTCTCATGATCTTAAACCATTGCATTAATGCTTGATAAACATTTTCTTGTCACGATTTTCGAAGCCTCTTCGGTTTCAAAACATTTGAATTGAACGAATGCTTAATGCGGTTTTTGTTTTTTGTTTTTTTATTTCTAATTCTCCATTTTCTAATCTGCATATTATTGCACCTTTCTCCTCAATCGTAAATGCTTTAAGGCTTTGAGATGATATTTTTTTCACAGGATATCACTAAAAACAATGCGTGACCTTCAAGTGTCAATTACTTACTGAGATTCAAAACAAAAACGAGCCACGTGCCGAACGTCGTCGGGAATCAACGAACATTACCGAAGGTGTAAAGAATCATGTCGGTCATTATAACCGGACATAATTTATTAAATGCTCGAATTAATATGCTCGAAATATCTCTTTGATATTGTCACGAGTTATCTCGGGGGCCGTTCCGCAACTACAAGTTACGCGGGGGTCTCAAGAACCAATCATACCAATATGGGGGTCCACAGGGTTCGGTCCTTGGGCCGATCCCCTTGAGGGGCGGTTTACATTGTGGCTTCAAGCCATCCACTGCCGCCACCTTGGCACTCTTCTTTATTATTGTTGCTTTTATTCATTACATTTTAACACTGTATTCAATTCTGTATTATTCTGTTTTGTTTTACTTATGACTTCCTTTGTGTTTTATTTTTGAGTTATACTATATATGAGTTGATGTTTTGTTTTGTTTTATTTCATGTACATTTTTAAAATAAAGAATTATTTCACGGTGGGGACAGTGAATGGTTTGTTTCTGCGGCCGTACGGTCCCGTAGTGGTTTATACAACTGCTGCGAGGTGGCGCGGTATTGCAAAGTAGTATTTAAAAAAATGACAACCTGGAGGCGATTGAGTAGGACCGATAAGGAAGCTTTTGCTCTTAGAACGGTCCTGGGTAAGCGGTGGGTACCGTTCACTGTACCCTCTATGCCGGTATGCCGTATGCCGGAGCTGAGGTATGCGCTATGAGTATTTTTGTATTCTTTGATATATTTAGAATGAAAATACAGAAATACAATATCTTTGTGTTATTGCTTCCATAGTTTTATTCGATAAACATGTGCGTACATTTCTGTCAGTAAATTTTGTTACTTATTTTAATAATTAATGAATAAGTAATTATTATCATGGGTAATTATTATAGGAGTATAAGTAATTATTGAAGTCTGTATATTGAGAAACCAGAAATTGCAACTTCTTAGCGAATTGTTGATTTTTCCATGAATATAACCACGAAAAAGTGTCTAAAAAACAGCAATCGTGTGCAAAATTGCGCGGCAGACAGCGTACATTCCGCGTTACGTCACTTAACACTATTAATTTAATGCTAATCTTTAAATTACACTGTTTCGTAATATACACTTCATTATCGCTTTATCGTAAATAGACACTTTATTATCGCTTTAATACTTTATTCACTAGAACATTCCATCCAGTTTCCGCATGCATTATTTGCTTTGGTTTATTTCACTACTTCAGAACTTTTCTAGATTATCCGCTGTCGAATTATCGCTCGGTTGGCCACCCTGGCCCTCGCAACCCGCGGCTGCCTGCGCTTTGGTTTCCCTGTCAAGCGCGCTAAAACAATAACTACCTACTTCCATGCATCGACTTATTTATATCTGGCCAATGCTGGTATCGAACCTTCTAGGCATACCCAGTGTTTAAAAGAACTTTCCTGTGGCTTCCAGGCTTTTATAGATGTTTCTCGAATGTTTTAGATGCTTCCCAAAAGCCGTAGATTACGCTAGACCATTCTGGATTTTTCGATAGTGTTGTGACAACTTCAAACAACTATCACTTGACAGTAATGCGTAATTCTTTTTAGCCTCGTTACAATATTAAGACAAGTTCAAACCAAACTTGACAAAACAATATTGAATCTGCAGAAAACAATTGGTAATGAAACACATAAACACAAATTATCACTGGATTTGAAACCTATATTGCAAAAGTTATTTACAAATCTCTCTTTAAGGCCGGATTGCTTAATTTTAAGAAGAAGTTATTTAGATGTGTTGAAGAGATAAACTGATATAAGAGTAACTTACTAGTATCATTTTGCTGGTTGCTGGTGGACGATTGTGCGGACTGGTGGTCAGGCCTCTTTGGAGCTGGGGGTTTATTGAGACCCCACATGGGTGAACCACCCCTGAGGCCCAACTTGAAGTAGGTGTACCGTGCCAAACCCGGGGCCAGGGGCACAGCGCTGTGGGGTGCATGAGGGTTACCCCCTCCCCCACCTGAATCCGGGCCCGGGGAGGGCGAGGGCGCCACGAGCGGAGAGGAAGGCGGCTGCGAGGAGACCAGCGGGCTGCGGGAAAGGGGTGAGCTGGGGGGCTGCCCCATGGGACTATATTGCTGACGCTGGAGCATCTGCTGACGTTGCTGCTAAATATGAAAAAAAAATAATTAAACTAAATTTTTAACTCCACACAGACACTAATTCAACTAGGTACCCAGCAGGTGTGGTAAAATTTTCAAAGGGAAGAAATCAGTTAATAGCAGAGGTTATTTGTAATGTGTTAAAATTTCAGCAGAAACATGCAGAAAGAAGGATTAAAATGAACCAATAAATTAAAATTCAGATATATTTTCATATGCATTTGTGGAGTAATCAGCGGGATGATCAAAAAATTATATAAGTAGTATATTTTTCTACAGATGTATTTCCCAATTTTGCAACCGACTGGTCAAACTATTCTCTATGAGAAAATATTAATACATTGATAGATTTTGGGTGGAGGTAACTAATGTAAAATGGAGAAATTTCTTTTTTTTTTTTTCAATTAATGGAAATGAAAATTTGAGTAAAATTGAACAAAAGTCTGAAACTGAGATATCTAAAAACTAACAAAGTTATAGAATTTAAATTTTGCATGAAAAATGTTGTTCTGTCCGGAAGAGTCGCGTGACGTCATCTCTCGTACCTGGTGTACATCACGGCTCGCGCTTTGTCACCTGGCTATGCGGACGTGTGATGTCACAGGCGAATTGGAGGTCAATCATTCCGTGCTAAAATACACTAATTTTAATATTCCTTTTCTTTTTTTTTCATAAAATTTTTTAAAACTGATTTCTTAGTATTGATCTATATTTTAATTCCATCAAGTTAAATATTATTATTAACATCGCGAATCTTCTCCATTAAACAATTTTAATTTAATGCAATTTTTTTTAGAATAACTTACAGATATGGATTCACTGGGTGATGCTCCCGGAGACATGAGAGGCTGAGGACTGCCCAGTGGGGAGGACTGCCTGTTACCGAACTGTACACCAACCCTCATACCTGAAAACACTTTCATCATAAAAAAAATGGAAAAATTTAAATGGATCATTATTACCAAAAGGAATATTTTTATAATACATGAGTGCTACTTGCGAAAATCCTTAATGACTTATGGTAAAAAGGAGTACAACTATTTGCATTCAGTTATAAATGTGTCTCTTCATACTCTTGTCATAACTAACGTTATTTGTACTCACTCTAACCGGAACCCTAACATAAAAACAATGAACGTAACTAAGATTGTAAGCCGCTGCATTAAAAATTAATAATTCACATAATGTTGACGTGTTAAGTTTTGGATGGAAAGTCAAATTCAAAATTTTTCGCATAAAGTTCAGTGAGCAGTGAGTTGAAATAATAAATTTTTGACATTTTTCAGTGTAAAACCAGGGGGATTGAAAAATATTAATTTGCATAAACTGTGTGAAATATTTGTATGAGAATGTATGGAGATGAAACGGGACATGTAAACAGTGGGAAAACATTAATTAAAAATAAGAACCTGAAATTGAGGTTCTGCTGTATATCATATTCATGGATTTATAAAATACATTTGCTTCATGAATAGAAATAATAACAAGAGAACATATGTGGGGTATAAAAGCAAAGGCAGCAATATCCAAAAGAATTTAATGCATCATCGAGGATTACTAATTTATAATGTAATGTATAATGTAATAATAACAAGAGAACATATGTGGAGTATAAAAGCAAAGGCAGCAATATCCAAAAGAATTTAATGCGTCATCGAGGATTACTAATTTATAATGTAATGTATAATGTAATAATAACAAGAGAACATATGTGGGATATAAAAGCAAAGGCAGCAATATCCAAAAGAATTTAATGCATCATCGAGGATTACTAATTTATAATGCACTGAATTTGACATTTTATAGGAAACATAACATATAAATTTATAGGAAACATGATTTTGGAAGGCATAGATACATAAAACCTAGAATTCAGTATATTTTAAATTAGTAATCCCCGGCGACTGCATTCAAAACATTTTTTTAATTTTTGGATATTGCTAGCTTTTCCTTTTATACCCCACCCCACTAACTCAAAATAAAAATAATTTTACCCTTGAAGGTATTTGAAATTTTTTTATCGTGGGAACTGTACTTAATCTTGTTATTTTTAATTTAGGCTGAAATTAAAAAAATTCAATAAAGCTTAGTGAATTAATTGATTGGGGTGGAATATCGGAAATTGTCTACACAAATGCCTACTGTTCAGTGTTTGAGTATAAGTGGAGATAAACACACGCATTGAGTGGTGCTACCGCAAAAAAGGGAAAAGGAGATACTGGGTGAAGAAAAGAAGCAAGTTGTGCTACATCAATATTATGAAAGAATTGGAAGTAGATGACCTAAAAAACTTTTTACAAATGGATATTGCTTCTTTTGAAGAGCTCCTTGCAATGGTGACACCATTTATAGAAGATACATTAATGCGGAGTGCCATAAGTGTTAAAGAACGATTAATTGCTACACTGCAGTTTTTAGTTGGTGGACAAAGCTACGAGGATCTTGATCCACAAGCGTGCTCTCCGTATGACAGTTATCAACATGTGTTGAGAAATTGTCCCAATGGTGCGACACACGCAGCAATCTAGCGGGGCGGCAGGAACGATCTCGGGATCAAGGATGGTGTTCCGCCCCTGCCGCAGGATCAATCTAGGAAATTGCCCCTGCGGCAGGTGTGTGAGTAGCCCACTTTAGAAGTTGAGGGAAAATATAAATTGTAGAAAGTATGTGTTTTGCAATGAATAAGCTTTACAGATTACACTTACAGCTTTATGGGTACCTAAAAATAAATATATTAATTATAAAATTCATAAATAATTTTCAGGACTGAAACAATACGAATATCTTACCCTGCTGATGCATGTTATGAGGTTGCGGGGGCCTCGCAAATCTAGGTTGCAGCGGCGACCCTTGAGGACGAGGGAACATGATCTGCGGGGAGCGGCCGCCCAGTCCCGGGGATGGGCTGAAGGGCGGAGGGGGTGTTCCACCAGCACCCAAAGGAGATGCGCCACCGCTAAGTGTACCACCCTGAAAACATGCGCTAGTGTTACAAAAATACATCACCTAGTATATTACGAGAAGTGGGTAGACACATAATACATATTGTGCAGTCTATTCTTATTGCTTCATCACATTTTTTAAACACCCTTTCCGAAATCAATTTTTTTCATTCCATTTATGAGGATTCTGGCTCACATGTTTGTGGAGGGATGATTATTTTTCCAAATAAAATAAATTTTATGTGTTAATTTTTTTTTAAATAAAGTTGAGACAAAAATATTCCAATCATCAGGCTGTTCTCTTGATTTGTCATTAGAATTACGAGAATTAATATGTTTTTAAAATTTGAAGTGACAGCAGATGTCAGTAATTCCATATTTACGAGGTAATTACTATGTATTTTCTGAGTATTCTGAATCTGATAACCTGAGTCTAATAAAAAAAATGTATTGAAAATTGTGCACAATACACTTTACTAGAGATGGGTCATTATGAACAAACTGTTTTTTTAACAGTTCATTTTACTGAATGAACAAATAGTACAGTTCTCTTTAGTGAACCGTTCATTAGTTCAGTAGTCATATCCTCTTCACTAAACACCAATCCAAACCCCGCCCCCTAGCAAATGATGAAATCTTTGGTTGTCGATCCTACCCCCCCCCCCCTAGGCAAAGAAAAAATTTAAAACCCACCCCCATCGGTAAAAAAATTTGGTGGGAAAATGAACAATTGAAAATCAATAATTCAAATTAATGATTGAACAATTCAAAGTGAACAATTCACTTGACTGTGGATGACTCGATGAGACAGTTCAGTCAACTAAACAAAACTTCCCATCTCTGCACTGAACACAATACTACTGCATGTACTGTAAATGCTAATTTGAAATTTTCTTGGTGATGGATTGGTTATTTTTTTGGCCACTGCATGATGGGTTTTCAAAATCAAACATTTGCAAGACAAATTTTTAAGCATACTCACATCAGTACATGTGTTACAGTGAATCTGTATTTATAGAGTTTATATTTTCACTCGCATTTTAGTAAAATTTTATTCTATCCTAACATACAACTCTCGCCTCATCCACATTCATACATCTTAGCATGCAAGCTCACAGGTTGTTGAGGTTTTTAACAAGACCATCTTCCAGTATCTGGTTAATCTGGTCATGCCAGGTCTTCCGCGGTCGCCCTCTCTTTCTGGCGCTATCAACACTTGCATTAAATATCTTTTTCTTACCATTTTTTCCTCATTCATTCGCTCAACATGCCCAAACCATCTGAGCGACCCTTTTTTAATTCTATTAATTATGCTAAGATCAGCTTTTCATTCATTCCTAATATCTGCATTCTTTACTCTATCATAAATGGATTTGCCACACATACGTCCGAGGGATCTCCACTGCATTCAATCTACTTTTATTCTTCTTCTGCCAGCCCCAGGCTTCACTTCCATACATCAGCGTTGGTACCAGAATTCCAGAATTATGTACCGCTAGTTTTGCCTCGGTAGACATATTTCTATTAGAAATTATTACGTTCAAAGCACCGTTCACCCTATTCCCCGCAGTCACTCTCCTCTCGATATCTTTTTGAACATTCCCTCTTCTATCGAACATACTTCCCAAGTACACAAACTCATCTACTTGTTTCAAACATTCATTACCTACTAGTACTTCACTGGTTGTCTTACTTTCCTCTTTCTCGAATACCATCAATTTTGACTTGTTTACGTTCATAATAAGGTCACTTTCCTTGCATACACCATACATCCTGTTTACTAGACTCTGTAAGTCCTGTTCGCTATTTGCCATTAATAATGCTCATCCGCGTTACAGTAAACAGCATACAATCAAATCACTAATTTTCGCTCTACATTATACATTCACACATTCCAGTTCTTTCACACAATTATCCATATACAAGTCGAACAGCCTTGGAGACACTTTGAGAAATATTCGAAGTGCATTCGTGGACAAAATATAGTTTCACCGATACTGCACAGCGAATCTGTACATTTTAAATTTTTCACTGCGCGAAGGGGTAAAATATATTTCTACTAGTAATAATATAGACTCACTAGAAATACAAATTCATTAACATATGTACTAATTTATTTTGGTCTTGAAATCGACAATTATTTCATGTACATAAAATATTTATTTCTTCACCAAATTTTAGAACATAAAAAGACAAGATTTTAAATTTCAAAGAATTTGGTAGTTTTCACACAAATTTCCAACTGAGATTCAATTTTTATCAGTTGACAAAAATTACATTTTAGTGAGATTTATATTATTAATACCTGCATAGATTGAAGTTGCGGGGAATGTGAAGTAACAGGACTGTGGATACTCTGCATCTGCATCGTCATCTGCGGGCTTGGAGTAGAAATCGGCCTCTGAGTCTGCTGCATCTGTTGTCCAGGACTGATCATTTGGTGCTGCTGTTGATGCCCTGGACTGGCCATATGTTGCTGTGAACTCGGGGTGACCATTTGATGCTGCTGTTGATTTGGGCTGACCATCTGGTGTCCAGGGCTGACCATTTGATGTTGCTGTGCCAAATGATGTTGGTGCTGTATCATGATTCTCTCTTGCTGCTGCGGTTGTTGCACATTTATCAACTGCTGATGTTGTTGCTGGGGCTGACTCTGAATCTGATGATGGTGTTGCATTTGTGGCGAGGTTGATTGGCTTGAAATCAAATGCTGCTGAATCTGCTGTATTTGGGGATTTTGTATGTGCTGTTGGCTTTGTGACTGCTGACTCTGCATTTGTTGATTTTGAATAAATTGATTCTGACCTTGCGGGCTTTGCAACTGTTGTTGATTTTCCAAATGTTGTTGGCTTTGCAATCGCTGTTGTAATTGCTGCTGATTTTGCAACTGTTGTTGGGTTTGTAACTGTTGTTGACTCTGCAACTGTTGTTGCTGGCTTTGCAATTGCTGCTGGCTTTGCAACTGTTGCTGGCTCTGTAACTGTTGTTGGTTCTGCAACTGTTGTTGGTTCTGTAATTGTTGTTGGTTTTGCAACTGTTGTTGACTTTGCAGCTGTTGCTGTTGACTTTGTAACTGTGGTTGATTCTGCGTTGTTTGGTTCTGCTGAAGCTGATGGCTTTGCAATTGTTGCTGATTCTGTAACTGCTGTTGATTTCCTTGTGACTGTAGTAATTGATTAACCGGACTCATCATTACATTAACTCTTTGTTGCTGATTCGACATAGTTTGCTGTTGGCCCAATTGGTTCTGGATTTGTTGGGTGATAAGAGGTGTCTGTGGAGACATCCGGCTAAGCGGCGAGACTTGTTGTTGCTGATTAATATTTCCTTGTTGCTGTACGATGACCTGCTGTTGCCTAAACATGGTCTGCTGTCCGAGAGTGCTGGGACTTTGCTGCTGCTGCTGTTGTTGCTGTTGCTGTTGTTGTTGCTGCTGGAGTTGGGGCTGCTGAGGTTGTTGGTGCAGCTGCTGCTTGTTCCGGTACTCCTTAATGTAGACCAACAGCCAAATAAAATTACATTACATAATTACAGATGATCTTTAACTACTACATGTGGGTAAATACAATGAATTTAAAATATTCAGTTACCTAGTAGAAATGGACAAAAGTGATATTTTTGTTCACATGAATAATTAGCGCTTGTTCAGACACAGCGGGAACCGTTCAGTTTCAGAATCGCGTTTCAAAACACGCGATTTGTGTCATCTGTTCACACAGCCGCGGTTAATAAGCGATTTGTGCGCGCGAAAATAAACATCAGTTTGACAGTTCTGGTGCCGTTCTCCATCTTTGAATATCAGAGATATATTCGCTAATTACTTTGTTAACGACGGCCGTCTTCCATGGCAAGACTCATAAATATCATTCTGTCAGTTCATTTTTGGTGAATAAATACCTACTTCTCTAAAATATTCTTTTTTCCCACCATTTCCAAACATCTCCACCAACTCCTGCCAAGCTTGGTTCTTGGCATATTAGAGTAATCCTCACACTATTACAGGTCTTTTCTCCCATATTACGGGTCTTTTCTCCACTTCATCAATAAAAAATTCAGGGTCAAAGCGATCCATAACCGTAGAAAAGAGAATATAATCCACGCGTGTTCCTGTTGTGACATGGAACCGTGCGGTGCCCGCAACGCGACTGAACGCTCTCGTAAGGCCCCATAGTAATAGGATCGTGTGGGCGCCGTGCGGGTCTATTTTCTAGCGGTTGGGTTGCGGGCACCGCAGCGGTTGACTAACCGCACGGTTGTGTAGGAACGATCACATAAAAACCTAGGTAAATGAGACCCGCACGAATCTCATGCGACTCTGAAACGGCACGGTTCCCGCTGTGTCTGAACAAGCGCTTAAAGAGAAAAATACATTTTAGTTTCTTTATCTATTGTCACGTTGTAAATAGAAACAGATTATACTCCAAACAAGTATTACTAATTCATTGTAAATATTAAACGGAACATACTCCAACCAAGTAGTATTAATCCGTGGTAGATGCTGACATATCGATTGTAAAATTAATCCGTAGTAGACCCTGCCTTGTCTTGACATATGTCTAGCCGCTACCTTTGTAGCGCCTGCGTAGTAGCGTCTTCAAGGTTATAAATTTTTGACAGAATAAGCTCTGTCGACATTTTTGTTCCATCATTCAAGATGTAAATATTATTTAAAGTCCGGATAGACTGCTGCGATATGCTATCCGACAGGTGTTTATATTATTCACGTGTTACATAATCGATTCTAAATACAACATAACCTTATCTGTTTTAGGACTTTATTTTGGGGTTACGCTATTACCTGGACTTCTTTGAAGTAGCATAGAAGATGTAAAGAGGATGTAATTGTATACTACCCACGGAGGGCGTATAACTAGAGGCTATGTGGTTTTCAAGATGGATGGATCCTCCACCATAATTTGCTGCAGAAGCTTGTGCACGAAAGGCCGTAAACAAAAAGCGTACTTGAGATTTGCACAACCTGGAGGGCAAATTCTACTACCACATCATCAGGATTAGATCAATTTCCACATTTGGGGACAACATTCCATAGGTTACGGTATGGTAGAACTATACTTTTCAGCAATTTTTGTATGGAGCGATTCAATGTCCGCGCCGGGATCATCAAAACGAAGTCATCCATCCGGATTTGGATGTCCACAGCGAAGAATCTTAATCGATGTTTTATATGAGTTGGCCGTGCTTTAAGTTTAGATAAGACACTTGTCTACGTTCTCATTTGTGCTTCAAGAATGATATTTTGCTGTGCCATTTTATATTGTAATTTATGCTATAATTTTCACATCTGACGTGTGTGATTGTGACACCTACCATCTGTTAACCTCAAATAACAATCTAGATTTTCTCATGCCCTTATGGAAGATAAATCACGTCAGATGCGCAAATCATATTAATCTTATAAAGAGCATAAAAGTGTGAACAATTATAGTTTTCTTATGTCTCAAAACCAAATTTGTAGCTTATGTGTTGTTTATGCCTTAAAAATAGTTTGGTCTACAGCAAGAAGCAAAAATAAACATTTCAAATAATATTGGTAGAAATTAATGTATGTAAAAAATAAGTACAGTAAAACCTCACTTTTGTACTTGTGCAAATGGCAAAAAACGATATATCAGTGAGGAAATTTATGGGCTTTCCATGAAAATAAAAATAATTAATCCTAAAAATAATTTGATATTACATTTGTTATTTTCAAAAATGTACATTATGTTTTAGATTACTTTGTATTTTCTATTTTTTCTGTTATTGTAAAAAAAAATATGTTTCATCCGAGTAGTAAATGTCGTTTGGATCATGTTCTACGATCTGTTCATGTGCATCAGTTTGCCTCCAATCTTCTACTAGGTCCAGGTCAATGTTTGGACCCCTATACTCTAGGTAAATTCACTCAATTATAGAGCAATAAATTTTTTTGCACTCATATTGTCAATTTCATATTCTGTAACTGATATTTCTGTCAAAAAATTGGCAGATGCTCTAAACTCGGCCGCTAAATGTCATATTTTTATCGGGCAGGAATATGATACATTTTAAAACGATTTTAGAGAAGAAATTCAAGAAAGTGTGTAAAACAAAAATAAATGTGATTGATTTTTAATGATGTGACTTTATTGAAGGGTCTATTATGGTTGGGGCCGCACCAACCCGTGCACACTTGGCGCAGCTGAAAATACTTTAACCCCCCCTGGGCCGCCGACGCATATATCCGACAGGCACAAAATAAATTATTTATCGACGGCCGCGTATCGAATTTGAAAAACGTAATTTTATCCCAATAGAGAAATCCTGTTGTGACCTGTCGTTCCATTTTCAACTCAAAAACATCACCGATTATATTTTAAATCAACAATCAAAACGGAAGTTTTTCTGCCGTCAAAATCGTATAGAGAAGTTGTAGATGTCGCCCCGATCGCGTGTTGTGCAATCGAAATTCAAATATTCCATCGTCAAGGTCACGCGCAATGTGCGCGGGAAATACGATTTATTTTTTTCGATTTTCGATTTATTTGTACACGTATATACAAATATATACGATATGTTTTGCGATATTTGTCAGTTTTTGTTGGTTTATGATTCAATTGAATACTAATAGTGATTTATTAACAAAAATACACGCAATTTTGTTGCGTTTATTTGAAATATGTGTGTGTGTGAAAGTGTATCATATTTATGTGTTATGAGTGCGATGTCCCGTCGTGTGCCGTGCCGTGCAACAAAATATATCACACAGAAGAAGATTATTATTATTAATAGTAGTGTTGTCTCTAATAAACAAATAAAAAAAATATTATTATTTTTCAGAAAATGTTGCGCTGGCAACATTATGGAAATTCAAAAAAAGATTATTTTTTTTACTTAAATGATAAAAAAATCATTGCGTTTCGACACTTACGATAAAATAATATGAATGTGTGTGTTTTTTTTTAATATACGCATGTTTTCATGGTTTTTTCGTAAAAAGAAAAATCACAAAAAATTCCGAAAATTTACGACCCACAACAAGTTAATGGAGTGGGTAATATACCATTTTTGGAAGACAGATTCATGAAGTTGTGTGGAGTTTCAAATGTATGTATCGATTTTCTAACTTTGGAGTATGAACATTCAAAGTGCGGAGCCTTTTATTCTTTATATATAATGTTTAAAAATATATTTCAAATACGTAGTCTTTCTTGTATTTGTGTTATACAGTAAAACCTCGTTAATTCGAAATTCAAGGGACCCAAAAAATAAATTTCGAATTATAGGGGCTCCCGTTAATTCGAAATTTTAGGTACAAAAGAAAATCGCGATGCGATTGTGAAATTCGTCAAAAATCTAAAAACTCTTGAAAAACTGTTAATTTTGTTAATTTTATGTTTATATTCAAATAAATTACTTTGAAAACGCAATATTTATTATGTTAATGCAAAGATCGCGGCATTTTGACATTTTTGCTGTTCTCACTTGCGAAAAAACCTTTTTTTCCATGGATAGGTGGCCATAATCAAAAATGTTTATTATACTTGAATTTATGGAACACTTCTTTAATCTTCAAACGAGTTTAACTTTTGATTCCACCTTTTTTCTGACTCAAACCAACAATGCACGGTTACTAGAAATACAATTGTCAATAAATACGTGAAACAATAAGATAATCCACTAAAAATATCTTACAAAGAAAATTTAATATTTTAATAACACAAACACAGTGATAAGAAAAAAAATTCAAACTAAAGACAAATTTAAAAACATGAAAAACAATTGAAAACGCGTTTAGGTATGAGGATTAGCGCAAATGGCTCAAACCACAGAATATAGACCAAAAAGGCGTCGGATTCACTGGTATGAACCACGTATCAACAATGTTACCAATTTGAAAATTTTGCGAAAACAACATTGATACCACATCAATAATTGTTAAAATAATAGGTAAGGGTAGGTACGTACTGACACCAAATTTGAACCGCCGAAAAATAAAATTAAAAATAAACCCAAACGAGAATTGATGCCAACATAATGGAATCAAAACTTTATGGATAGAGTGCGTAGGCCCTGCCGCAAACTTAACTAACCTCGCATATCAAGGCAGCCAACTAAAGGAAGCATACACAGGATTCCCCAATTTTAGGGATCGCGACACAATATGTATAGAAAAGGGGCATTCATAAAGTACCATGAATTGATTGCGAAATACGCCAAGAATCGTAAAACTCATGAAAAAGGCATTAATTTTGTGAAAAATGTCTGTTTATCATATTTCAAGAAATCATTTTGAAAATGCAATGTCTATTATGCTAATACAAAGATCGCGACATTTCAAAGTACCCGATATTGACACATTTGTTGTTCTCACTTGCGAAAATACTCGAAATATTTTTTCAATTTCGTCATATTTCAAAAAAATTCGAATTACGCGAACTAAAATGTATTGATTTGCGGCACAAGGGACTAAAAAATATTTTGAATTATGAATTATCGGGGTTTTCGAATTATCAGGGTTAATTTACTATGAAATTCACAATTTGGGACATACAATTTTTAAAAATTTCGAATTATGGCGAATTTCGAATTAACGGGGTTTCACTGTATTTCTTACGTGCAATATTTAAATTTTATTTCTATTATATAGTCTTTCTAATGTTTTAACTTAAAGAAAAACCTGTAACTGTATTTGCTTCAGAACAGATCTTGTCTAGTGAAGCAACTACCTTAATTTATATGTATAAAATTACACGAAATAAATAAATAAAAAAAATTTAACAATAAAAACTAACTAAATAGTACCGAAATACTTTAACGATTTTCTGATGGTAAAAATGAGTACAATTATTAAAAAGAGGCATTATCCAAGCGTTGATAACATTTACATTGGGTAATTAGTATGCCCTTTTTTATATTACTTCATTAGTAATGTGGTTTGTATGCGCTCGAGCCGGAATCCAAGCACAAAAGTTCGTAACTGCAGTGTTGAAAATTCGACACCGCAACATAATGTTGGCGGTTGAGTTTTTGGAAAGAAAAAGTAAAATTCATAATTTCGCTCATAAATTTCAATGAATGTAGAGTTGACATATGAATTTCTCTAAATGATTCGGCGTAAAACCGGGGAAATGAAAAAAATTCTTCCGCATAAATTGCGTGAAATATTTATATGGGTATGTATAAAGACTTTTCGGTGTAAATAGCGGGAAAAGGAGGAACGCAAAATCGAAGTTTTACTGTATACAAAACAAAAAAGATAGTGGAAGTGTACGTCAGTTTTGTACATTACCTGTATGAGCATGCTATGTTGCCGACTCTGCTTTCGAGCCGCCTCTAAGTGTTTCTGGAGTATTGCTTGCTCTCCAGACACTCTGGCCAGCTCTGTTGCATCCGGAACAGCAAGTTCATTTCCAGACTTGCGCAGTTGCCTCTGTTTACTGTTCAAAGACTGGAAAAATATCAAAAGATGAAATGAAAAGCAGTAACTTTACATTAATGTTATGATTTTTCTCATTTCCGATGTTAGGAACAGTGTCATTTATCAACATTTGTTTAAAGGTCATGCTTCTTTCTGTAAGTGCTTTTATTCTTGAAATATAGCTATCCTCGCCATGGTAGATCACAAACTTATTGTATTAACAAACCAGAAATATAATGCTGGGGTTTTACAAAACTATACTAATATTTAAAAACCATTTATTAACTGCCATTCTTATTCACTATATAATTCTTTAGTATCTTCTACAAATATTATTATTTTATGGGTGGTAACTTAGTACAAAAACTTTATATAATTGAAAATTAGGAAGGCACCGTCCGTATGGGATAAGTTGCACCGGAAATATTAAAAAATTACCATGATGTATTTTTATAAGGATTCTCAGCATAAATTGTTTGATCATTTATAAATGACAATTAATAATAATAAAAATCACTTTTCTTTAAGGTTTTTCACTGCAAATGCACATTTTGGCATTTTTTATATACACGAAAATAAAATATTCACCCTTATTGAATCTTATTTAGAGTACATTTTCAAATTTCTGGCATTACCTGTGGTTGGCATCACGACGGCAGGTCCGAACTTTATACAATTGAAGACCCCATGGCAAGAAGTTGTAACTAACATTTTTGTCAAAAATGAGTTAATAAGCCGTCTAAACTAAATATTGTATGCTCTTTCCATTGGAAATAAGTTCAGTACTTAAAAATAATTAGAACATGTTCAAATCATAGGGATGAACATGTTAACTACACTTTTTCATAAAAATCAAATTAGTTACTAATGGGAAGAACATGTTATCTTCAATAATAACATGTTCATGCCATCATTCCGAAATTAACACGACTTTTAATTTGATTGGAATATTTATGGTTAATATAAATTTTACTCTGGCAGTACTGTCCTATATTTGAAGCCTATTATAATATGTACTTATATATTATTTTTCAATAATTTTAAATGGTACATACCATGTTTTGTATTATTAATTAACATGCCAGGTATTTTGTAATTTTGGATAACGGATAGTAAAAACGGAAAGCATTTGAAGGGTTGTTTGATGTTCGTGTTTTACCAATTTTAAAAGGGTGTTATTCTATTAAAAATGAATTCCAGAGGCGAAAAAATGGTTGTCAACTATATTTTTTTAGTGAAAATTAGTATATTTTTATTTTTTTGTGCATGAATGCTTTTTTTTTACTTTCTAAATACTTTTTTGATATTTTAGTGACATAAATCAAGAAAAATTAATCTGGGATCAGCAATAAAACATATTTTTCAAAGGCGAAATGCAAATGTCTAATTATCTCAAAATGACTTGAATGTTAGTTAACAACTTCTTGCCATAGGGTCTTCAATTATAAAATAGGTAATATATAAAAAAAATTTTTTTTGATTTTGTCAATAGATTTTAAATATGTCCATGGGACAAGGTATGTGATTCAAAGATAGCTGTACATACTTTGCGAAAACAATTATAATTTTATTTGTCCAGAAATGCTAAAATATGTAGTAGAAATATAACAGTTCTCAATAAAACGGGCTATGGTTGCTCTCAATATGGAACATCAGATTTCAAAAATTATAATTTATCAATATTTTTTATAAATAATATCGTAAGAAATTTAGCACAAAAAACATGAAAATAAAGATTTTCCACACATATTTATTCTATAACGACGTAAAAAGCATACACAGTTTAAGCAAACAAAAAATCAATGGGATCCATCTTTATCACCATTAAATTCAAATGCTCTGTTTTGTATTTTGATTATGTCGATAAATTTTAATATACATATTGTTGTCCATGGAGCAAAGTAATGCCGAAATGGGGAATATTCCAAAAAACTTGATATATTCCCCTTTCGGCATCCACTTCTCTTCGGCGTTCCACTACCCCCACCATAACTGTAGCCACGCCCCCATACAGTGGTATCTAAACCGTTAGACATAGAGTTATTAGTTAAGTAGTTAATACAAAGTTGTTTAAGTTAAATATTAATAAAATTAATATTTTTTTCCTTTTATTATATGCATTTATTGTCAACAAAGTAAATTATTTTATATTTTACCTATACCTTTATTCGTAATCATTTCTTAAATAAATAAACAGAACAGTTTTACTTTCATATAATAATTTATATTAAAATATTATTTACTCCATTAATGAGCCTGGGGCCGCGTCGCATATATCCGACGGAGAGCGACTGTCCCCAGGGGCCGCGTCGGATATATCCGACAGGCACAAAATAAATTATTTATCGACGGCCGCGTATCGAATTTGAAAAACGTAATTTTTTCCCAATAGAGAAATCCTGTAGTGACCTGTCGTTCCATTTTCGACTCAAAAACATGGCCGATTATAGCTTAAATCAACACTCAAAGTAGAAGTTTTTCGGTCGTCAAAATCGTATAGAAAAGTTATAGATGTCGCCCTAAACTCATGTTGTACGATCGAAAATTAAATAATGAAATAATATTCCGTCGTCGTCACGTCCTTAGTACGCGAAAGACACATGCGTGGTACATGCAAAAATCACGTGTCTGTCGCCGTGTCGATCTATTCCGTCGTCATGTGCCCAGCGCGCGAAAGACGTACACGTGTATGGTACATGCAAAAATCACGTGATTCCGTTGCCATGTCGATAGGAAGGGTTTTTTATTTCTTCAGTTCGCGCCCAGCAATCACGGTTGGAACACGGATCTACGCGCGGATAATATATACATATATTCGCGATTTTTCTTGGTTTGTGGTGCAATTTGATACAAACAGTGATTTATTAACAAAAATACATTATTTATGTTGCGTTTATTTGAGAAATGTGTGTGTTAAATGTGGATCATATGCTTCAAAATTTAAAGTGAAACAATGGCGTAGTGTTTTGTGTGCGCGGCACGAAAGCAACGGAAGGAAACATGTTATATGTGTTTTGAGTGTGATGTTCCGTTGTGTGCCGTGCCGTGCGACAAAATATACCACACAGAAGAAAATTTTTAGGTAGGATATCAAATAATAATAGTAGTGTATGTAGTAAATATTATTTTTCGGCAAATGGTTTAATTATTATTTTTCGGAAAATGTCGGGTTGGCAACATTATCGGAATTCAAAAAAAGATTATTTTTTTTAATTTTTTGATAAAAAAATCATTGCATTTCGACACTTACGATAAAATAATATGAATGTGTGTGTTTTTTTTTTAATTTACGCATGTTTTCATGGTTTTTTCGTAAAAAGAAAAATCACAAAAAATTCCGAAAATTTACGGCCCTTGCCTATATGTTGCTTTGGAATTTTTAGGCCCTCAACAAGTTAAACACATGTATTTTCAAAAGTCTTAACTAGCACACCAGACATTTTTGACTGATTCTATCAACATTATTTGTATACACAAAAATTTAATATTAACTACCGAAAAAAAATGCCAATCCCAGCACCAGCCCCGGGGTCGTCAAATTTTGTTCCCAAAATCCCGGGATCATAATTTTGGCTCGGAATTGGATTCCCTAATTGTGACCTCATCGGGAATCAAACCCGGAACCACAGAATGGTACTAAAACACAGCACAGTGCTAAATTAAATATTTTGATCTCTGTCGCTGACTGTTGTTCTGTTCTGTTAATTTTAAAACTGTTCCATAAATGTTTAATTATTAAATTAGTGCTAACGAGAAACATTGTCCCATAAGAATGTTTTAACTGTCAATATTGAAGATGTACTGTTCATACACCCGTGATGTACAATCTGTGTCGTCTTGATATCAAAAAATCTTAGGACTGAAGATGAAATATTTTGTCATTGGCAAGTATGACTCATTGAATGCATTTTCAAAGTCTTATAAAAAGTGACCATTAATTCAATGAAACATATTGCAGCAATTACCTTTCTGATTTTCCTTAATTTTTGCACCTCTGTCTCATAGTACTTGAGTTGGTGTGTCAGATGCCCATTCTGCTGCTGCAGCCACTGCTCATACTGGAGTTGAGCCTGCCGATCCGCTTCCGTGACCACTCTCTCGGGGGGCAGGGATGGAGCAGGCACCGAAGGGCAATTGTACAGCGGCACTGTGCCCACCTTAATAAAGCACAGTGACATAATGCATTAATATTGTTTAAATATAACCAATATTTGAAACCACCCTAAATCGCAATCACAAACAACCAAAAAAAATATGTATATCAAAACCATCCCATTTACTATGCAATTGTGAAATAACCAAGCTATGTGTAACACTAGTGAAAAAATATATAGAAAATTTTAAAATATCACAATGAAAGGAAAATATGCATGTAAATATGCGTACAACTTATAAAAATAAGAATGAATGTATTATAAAATTTATAAACATTTGATTCAGATGTGATTCGTCACTATTGTTGCTACCACACATTATTTATAAAATTATAAAAGTTTAATAATTACAATAAAAGTTACCCAAAGCATGAACATTCTATTTTAGGCAAAATAAAACATATTTGGAAAAGTAATAGACACTCTTAAGAGAACAGAATTGTAAAAATTATCATATACAAGTACCAAATTAAATAATTTTAAAAAGCGAGGGCTAAAAAATAACTATATAAATACATATACAGTACAGTATACTGTGCATGTATACAGACAATATTGACTTAATTTTTTTGTATTAATTATTCTTGAATGAGTAGTAATTATAAGCTAATAACCAGAAGAAAATAAAGCTACTGATACACATGCTTATTAGTGGCACGTGAGCATGCGCAGTATCGACCTTCTTTAGGCCTTGCTTATTAGTGGCATGTGTGTACGCACATTGCTAGTAATGAGCATGCCACTAAGTGACATCCCACTAATAAGCATGTGTATCTGTAAGCTTAACCTGTCTGGGGCCCATAAAAATTCAAAATTTTTTGTGATTTTTATTTTTACAAAAAAACCATGAAAACACGCATATATTAAAAAAAAATAAACACACATTCATATTATTTATCGTAAGTGTCGTAATGCAATGATTTTTTTATTGTTTAAGTAAAAAAAAATCTTTTTTTGAATTCTGATAATGTTGCCAGCGCAACATTTTCCGAAAAATAATAATTATTTTTTATTTGTTTATTAGAGACAACACTACTATTATTATTTGATGCCTACCTAATGAACTTCTTCTGTGTGGTATATTTTGTTGCTCGGCACACAACGGAATATCGCACTCATAACACATAATTATGGTACACTTTCACACACATACATAATTCAAATAAACGCAACAAAATTGCGTGTATTTTTGTTAATAAATCACTATTAGTATTCAATTGAATCATAAACCAACAAAAACTGACAAATATCGCAAAACATATTGTATACATTTGTGTATACGTGTACAAATAAATCGAAAATCGAAAAAAATAAATCATATTTCCCGCGCACTTTGTGCGTGACCTTAAATGACGGAATATTTGAATTTCGATTGCGCAACACGCGTTCGGGGCGACATCTACAACTTTTCTATACAATTTTGACGGCAGAAAAACTTATCTTTTGATTGTTGATTTAAAATATAATCGGTGATGTTTTTGAGTTGAAAATGGAACGACAGGTCACCATGGGTTTTCTCTACTGGGAAAAAATTTCGTTTTTGAAATTCGATACGCAGCCGCCGAGAAATAATTAATTAAAAGACATTAAATACTATGTTTTAAACCACTTTATCGCTATATATTTGTCAACTAGTTTCGGTTGGACTCAACCTTCTTCAGGACAATTATAATATAGACTAATCTAGGTACAGAAATTTATAAAGGAGGAAAGAAAAAGAGAGAGTGTCAACTAGGTGGGGGGGAGGGAAAGGGAGGAGTTAACTGAAGATAGAGGGAACAGCTTTAAAATCGGACTATTAGATAAATTTATTTGTTTATTTATTATTTGACTATTATTATTGATAGCTTTATTAATTTCTAATGCTTCTAGATTGTTAAGTCGCAAACCTAGTCCGTTTTTGTGTAAAATTTTTGGCCCTGTATTATTATCAAATCTGTGATCAAAATTAATTAGATAATAATAATAATATTGGATTATTTATATAGCGCCATTTTTGTGAAAATTTCACCTCAAGGGCGCTTTACACACAAAAAACTCTTACATACTAAAATCATAGAATCACAAAATGAAAAAGAAAAGAGAAAGAAAAACAGTTCAAAACATAAAATAGTAAAAAAAAAACAACGTTAAAAAAAACAACGTTAAAAACAACAATATTAAAAAGGTTCTGGGAAAGATTTTGTAAACAAGTGCGTTTTAGGTCTTTTCTTAAATAAAGTCTCTGAATCCGTGTTTCTTATCAGGGAGGGCAAAGAGTTCCACGCTTTGGGGCCCGCCACCGCAAATGCCCGTTCGCTGAACCTAGTTTTCTGGAACTGACTTGCCGGTTCCACAATCCTTCCCACCGCTGAAGTAGTCGCTGACCTAAGAGTTTGACGTCTCCCATTTATGTTGTCTGGAATACAGAGCTCCTGTTCGGAAAATTCATAAAAACCTACATTTGTTAAGCATTTAATGTGTTCTTTTATTCTAATATTTACGTTTCTCGATGTTTTACCAATATAGAAAGCTGGGCAATCATTGCAGCTAAGTTTATAAATACCAGAATGGTTTAATATATTTTCTTTGTCTTTACAGTCACTTAATAATTAGCCTAAATTGTTATTGGTATAAAATGCTGGCTTTATCTCTTTAGGAAGTTTAGTCGTGCTTAATATTGAAAAATTATTTATAAAAAGAATTCTACGCCATTGAGGTGTTGGAATATTACTTTTGATAGTTGGAGGAACATTATAAATAAATTTATTAGACGAAATTTGACGGAGTTTTTTGGAAAGAATTCTATCAATCAAATCGGGGTCATATCCATTGTTAAAAGCTATCATTTTAATAGTAAAAAGTTCAATGGAAAAGTTTGTACCGGATAGGGGGATAGAGGTGGATCATGGAATAAAACGCGGAGTGTTTGTGTGAGATAGATTGTTGGAACTATTATGGATTGTGGTGTCAGTAAAAGTAGGTTTTCTGTGTACATTGAAATTAATTTTGTTGTTGATTATGGCTAAAGGTCTAGAAAATTTAAAGTGGAATTAATGATTTGTAAATTTGACTGCGAAAGGAATTGAGGAGTAAAAGGAATGTGTTTAGTTGACGCTCTGTACCTGTCCAAACACAAAAAATATCATCTACATAGCGTTTCCATATTAATACATTTTTTAACAGAGGAGATTTACAATCAAATATTTTGTTTTCATGATTATCCATAAATAAATCAGCATAAAGAGGCACCCATTGGTAAACCTTCTTTTTGCTGGTACACAACATCATTAAATTGGAAGTAGTTTTGGTTTAGACAAACATTAAACAGGCATGCAAGGTCAATGGAAAGGTCTTTAGGTAAAGGAGAATTTTTCAATAGATTAGATATTAAAGATTTACATTCATAAATTGGTATGTTTGGAAATAAATTAACTACATCGAAAGAAACAAGTTTACAATTAGGTGGTAAGACAAGGTTCTTCAAATGGTGTATTAATTCAAGAGAATTCTTGATCGTGTATTTTGGGGTAAACACAGTGGTTTAAAACAATAGTATTTAATTTATTCTTAAATGTCTTATAATGTCAAGCCACAAAGTGTATTTTGCTTTGAAAAAAATAATTAATTACGTTCCGAACGCACGTGTGCGGCCTGGCCCAGGGCTCATTAAGGCAATAATTAAAAGTACATATATTAATTACATGTTTTTTTTAATTTCATATAAATACACAGATAATTTACCAAGTAGTACTAAGTAATAAAAAATCATATTATAATACACCTTTTACTATTATTATTATTACATATTAAAATAGCATCATGTAACGAAACCTCGTACCTTGGGTTTTTGAAGTAATGCATATTTTGTTTTCTTTAACCTTTAACTACCAATGAGGTTTTGTAATACCGACGTGCGGCCTCAGAGGCCGCTATGTTTGGTTAGCCCTTGTAATAAATTTGGATAGTTTATCTAAAAAAATATACGATCCAAAAAGAAGGTCTAAATAATGAAATTAAGCATAATTATATAATCATATTTTAATAAGTCTTCTTATTGTTACTGGAACACTCTTTGAATCTGTATATTCATGAGAAAAAAACCACATGAGATCAGTAATCACATTAATTAACTAAAAAAAAACACAGTCAAATAACAAAAATAATTATTTTTCTGAAACATTAATAAAGACTTCTTCTTCTTCATGTGCCCTGTCGGGTCCCCCCGACATCGGCGATCATCTGGGAGAAAGTTTCCCTGTCCAGGGCAGTGTGGAACAGCTCTTCCACGCTTCTTATCCCGGTCCACTCTCGGATATTTTGAAGCCAGGAATGCCGCCTCCTTCCGACCCCTCTGCAACCCTCAATCTTCCCCTTCATGACGAGCTGAAGGATGGAGTATTTTTCGCCTCTCATTATATGACCAAAATATGAAATTTTACGGAGCTTTACTATGTTGAGTAACTGTCTGTTTGTATTTGCTCTACGTAAAACTTCAACATTACTAGTCATGTCAGTCCAAGATATCCTTAACATTTTACGATTTATCCACATTTCGAACGCCTCTAGGCAATTTAGAGTAGTCACCTTCAGCGTCCATGCTTCAACAATAACAACAACAACAATAAAGACTTAACATAAAAAAATACTTGAAAAATCTAGATCTAGTAACTACGATACTGTCCAAGCCTGAAATATGCAATATTTTAGGCACAATCTGGGCGTACTTCTTTGGCACACTGATGACACACATGTTTCTTGAAGGAATAGCATGCGTGTGGCTGTCTAAAAGGACAGAATAGACATGTCCATCTTCTTTATTTTCAGCCCTTACTGCTGGTTCATCTGGCATGTCAGAACCAAGAATTCAAAGTCAAACTAATTCTGAGCTCATCAGGTAGTCACAAGTTGAACACTCGTCCTTTCATATGTTTCTTCTTCTTGTTCTTCAACTTTGTTTAGACTCAAGAATCTGTTTGTGCCGGAGTTTCCTCTTGTGATGCTGAATTCCAGCTATCTCTCCGTCGCTTCGGGGGTCTCCCTGGTGGGCGCGGTCCATCTGGTACGCCATGCAGAGCTATGTATGGTAATCTTGTTGGTACCAGTATAGTCGACGCTATCGCCCCCATCTGAACACATCTTGAACCTCGCAGACTTCCCGGAATACTGTATTCGTCATGCGATCATGCAGAGTCTTCCCAGCAATAGCACGCAAAGTTCTCTTTTCAGTTGTTCTTAACATGTTCTTTGTCTTGACAGTCTCCGTCCTTGCTTCAATACCATATGTGAGATAGATCGCATACAGGTCTTATAAATGCGTACCTTGCTATGTGTTCTCATATCTTTATTCCTCCATACAACATCTCTCAGGCAGCCTGCCACAGCTGCAGTCTTATCCACCTGAGAGGCCTAACTTCTTTGGGGAGGTCATGAGAGCTGAGCATTTCACTGCCAAGGTATGGAATTCTTCAATGAGCTCATCATGTTTGAGATTCTGCACTCTAATCGGTCTTTGGAGAATGTCATACATTTTGTTTTCACTATGGAGATGATCATATTATACTTTGAGCAGGATTCGTCAAACTTTGTGAGCATTCTCTGTAAATCATTTTTGTTTTCCGCTATGATTATAGTGTCGTCAGCATAGCAGAGAATTCCCACTGCTTCCTTACCTACCCCAATTTGAGAGATGCAGTTAATCAGTTAAAGAGAAATGGGCTTAGGCTATCGCCTTGCCTAATGCTAACTGGTGTCATTGTGGCTTTGGTATATTTCCCATTTGCTCAGATTTTTGTGTTGTTATCCAGGTTAATCGCTCTTATAGCGGCCTTCATATGCAATTAAAGTCTTCCTTTTCAGGCCAAGATCCCATCAAAGTGTCGAAATTTATTTTAGAATATTTGGCCACCAATCTCGGTCCTTTCGGGTAGCCACCTTCTTCTACAGATGGGCCCCTTTTTACGGTACCGACGCAGTAGGCATGACCATTTTTGAAACAACCCTCGACTAGCAAACTCGGTGCCGCACTTAAGCAATTAAGGGTTAATTTAAATGTAGGGTTATATTTGGCAGTAAAAAAAGTCTACATTTATATGTGTTATCAATGGAGAAATTTTATTTTTACCTGGGGCTGTGTTTGTGTGGGGGTGGTTGGAGTGGTGGGCTGTTGCCATTGCTGCTGAGTGGCAGGCTGAAGCGTAGCAGGGGCATGCTGCTGGGGAGGAGCGGGCGGAGGAGGCGGTGCACCTTCCGGTGCTCCGCCCGCTCCCTCCCCGCGGCCTTGCTCGCGCTTCTCCTGCTCCAGCAACTCCTCCAGCAGGAGCGGCTGCTCCTAACATGACAACGCGGTAAATAGTGGGAACATGTGTTTTGGATCAAATAAATCTCCGCTTACTTAACCCTAAATGCCACGTGAATTTTGATTGTACATATTAGTGAATAAAATTAATGGTTAAAATGATTTTAGGAGAGGCATTATACAAATTAAGCTATCAGAGTGTAATAAGCGGAGACTTCTTTCAAACCAAACTAAAAAATTACTAATAATATTAAAATAAGTTATTTCATGATGATTTAAACTATTGCCAGATAACTCAGTTGATGTTGTGCAGTAATACTAGCACTAATTTTGCTTTAAAATTATATTGATAAAGTATTCATCCCAAAAAAAACATTCAATATAAACATGCTATACACATATGTGGAAGTGGATTATAACCAAGAAACTGTGAGAAATGTGAAGAATTTACAGGAAGCACACACTAGAATATTTTTGTAGTATTTAACAAAGAATAAATGTGCAATATATATATATATATATATTTATATATGTATGTAATAAGATATAGGATTTATATTAATTTGTCATGTCGATAATTTAAAAATTAAAGGGTATATAGGACGGAACTAATATTTTTCATTAAAAAGGATAAAATAATTTTTGTCTCATATGCCATATGCAATTAAATTATTAATAATAAAAGGATCGCTACTGATGAGATACATTGCAATAACATCATTCAATGTATAATTTTTATTGTATGTACGTACCTATGTTTATTATTATCTTAGACATCATTTTAAAGAGACTATACATAAAGCGTGTCCAATATATTCTCAGTTAAGTTATAACAGAGAGCAAGAATATATTTTATAATTTTGGCTCAAATACATTTATTTTAAAATTATGAAGTATACCATCATAAAAAAATCTGTCTTGCCCTCAAGGGGTAGTCATCAGAGGCATATTGAATAGTACATAGTGACCTTTTGGGTGCTCAAAGTCTCTTAAAGACCGCTTTATCATGTATCAGACCAGGATCGTTGATGCTGGAGTAGAGCCCATCGCCCTGAATCAACTTTGTACATGTCTCACCAACTGATATTTTTAATTTTGATATTTATGCTAATAAGAATGTCCTTACACAGGGCCATAAATTGTTAACCTTACATGCACCTTTTCATATTTGCAACAAGAATTTATTGAACACCCCTCATCCTTTGAAAACATGCAAGTAATTCTCATTTTATGCATGTAAAAAAAATTATAATATTTTTCAAAAATTATTTTTTCTCAATTCGTGCAGGACATTGAAAGCACAGCTAGGAAAAAAAAAACAGTTTCAAGAAAGCAAAATAAAACGTAAGAAAATCATGTATTGTATAACAAAATAGAGTTATTTTTGTGAATAAACTAAAAACCAAAACACTTTTGAACTTCTACTTATTAATTGTGTATATAAATTTAAAAATCAATTTAAAAAGATGTTTGGGGGGAAAATACAAAAATTGGTAAGTAACAAATATATATATGTTCTGAGAGATACTACAGAGGCACCAATAAGGATTTAGGGATCCTTATAATGAAGTTCTGAATCCTAAGAGGAATGTGTGAAATGTATACATGATTGTGTGTGAAGTCATGTATTCCATCAAGGAGAGTTTGAAGAGCTAAACTAAACTAAGGGTCATCACTTAACAGGATTAAAGGATCACATACATTATATATAAAGTTATCACAATTTGCTTCCACTTGGGACACTGTACATAATATATCTTTTAATGAATTTGTGTACATTCTCTGTACAAATTATTAGAAATAATATATAGTTTGTAATATACTACGTATGTACTTCCAGCAGAATGTACAATGGGAAAGTTGCATGTCATTCACTTACATAGAATAGAGTACAATGAGAGACAAATGTTATGGAATCCATTGTTGGATTTGGTTCCACCTTTTTATGTTTGCATACATGTTCCAACTTTCGCTCAGTTCAATGGTAAGATTAATCAGACTTTTTTATGACTCGGGTGGAAAATTGCACATTTACACTTAAATAATATCGCTAAAGTCAGAGTCAACTCAATCTTATCCACAAAATTAAAAGTTCAAAGGAGTTCGATGAGGACAGATACAGGCTCCAGATCTATTTAATCTTAGCGGAGAGTGTATTCTCAGGAAAATAGTAGAAAAGGTGAAAAAAAAAACTCCAAATATATGCAGACAATCGCAGATGAACGAAGTAAAAAAAAACCTTGGTCCAGAGATAAACAAATTACCCAGCTTGCCAGGATACACATATTTTCAGAGTTAAAATTGGAGAAAGAATTTAATTATGGCGGATCAGTAATAGCTGATAGCGCAGAATGCAAACTAAGAATAAGAATAAACAGGAATGGCTAAAAGTGATAAGAACTGAAAATATATCTAGTCTCTAGTATTTCTATTCCTATTTGGAATGGAAATATGGACAATTAAGGCAAAAGAAAGAAAAATCAATGGTATTGAAATGTGGTACCGGAGATATGTTAACCTTTTGAACGCTATTCCCAGCCCTGAGTTTCCAGTACCCACATGCGGCACGTTTTTTTGAATACTCAAATATGCATTAAATCATCGAAATAGTCCACTTATGCGCAATTTATAACTCGAGATAAAGATAAAAGGTTATGTTTTTCTATTTGAAATCTAATGAACAATAATAAAAACTCAAAGGATGTTTATAAATGAATAAATAAATACTCTATACAAAAATCATACCTAGCGTAGCGCGCCATTCCCACCAAAGTGGAAAGAAGAATCACTTATGAATTTTAAAACACGGTTGAAACAAATTTTAAAACAAAGATACGTCGCATTCCTTACATAATTATTATCTCGTGAGCTACATTTTTTTATTTTGTAATCGGCATATTCGACATCGTCTTCAGGAATTTTTTAATTTGTCAGTTGGAGGAATTAATTCTGCCATATGCTTTGTAATAAATTCAGGTAATTTATTTATGGTTTTTGTGTTTAATTTGTAGAACTCCATATTTATTTTTAGCTAAATTTAAAATAAATTAAATTTTAATAAATATTATTATTAAGTTCTACGGGTTAAGTATTTTTATGTGTTACAGTTGCTTCGGCTTGTAAGGCCATTATCAAACAGTGGGTATACCACGTACAAACGACTTATTTATAAAATTTTAGGGTACCCCTTCCCCTTTAGAGTAATTAGATATTTGTGGTGAAGCCCTGTAGTAATGTACGTTTTTTTTTTCCCATTAATAACTATAGAATAAGTGACATAGAGAAAATGAAACAAAAAATACAAAAATAAAATTAATCTTATATACCCTAATCAGAAATATAATAATAATAATAAATACGCATGCATAGAATTTTTCGGCCCAACTTCAGTAATGAAATTAAAAAGTGTGATTTAAAAATAGCATTTAGAATCGATAACAATATAGGAACAAACCTCAAAAACTCTAAAAGCAAAACATCTAAATTAGAAAACAGTGGCATATACAGATTAACATGTGATCATAAAGATTGCAATGCCACATATATAGGACAAACGGGAAGGTCTTTTTTAACTAGATTCGCGGAACACATGCGCTGCTATAAAAATAAAAATTTAAAGTCAAAATTTGTGGCCCATTTAGTAAATGAAAACCACGTCCCGCAAGATGATAACGAACCAAAACCTTTACATATAGAAACAAAAGGTTTTAGGATGAATTTACTTGAGCAACTAGAAATAAATAAATATAAAAAGGATCCAAATATTAAACTTTTAAATAATCAACAAAAAATGATCTTCTCTCCACTTCTACATATCTTTAAAAAACCAATAATCAAGGACATAAATTAAAATAATATTTGTAAATAACACTTGCAGAAAACGGAGAATTTTGATAATTAAGCATAACGTTGAGGCACCTTTAATGATAAGTGCCCGGGAAAAAACGTACATTACTACAGGGCTTCACCACAAATATCTAATTACTCTAAAGGGGAAGGGGTAACTTGGTTTTTGAATAGGTTGTTTTGTCTTATAATTAATTTTTCCTGTCTCTTTAAAGGATTCATCATGCAAAGAAGTAAGCATGTGAACATCCCTCTTATCACGCCATTTTAATGCTAAGAGAGGACCGAGGTTCTTCGACTCGAATTCACCTTTTTTTAATTTTTTGAATTTTGGCATTCCCTTACGGTTTATTTTTACTGTTCCACAAGCATTTGTTTTTTATGCGTGTAAAAATTTGAATAACTTCGGGCTAGTATACCAATTGTCACAATGCAAATTGTGACCCTTGCTAAAATAGTATTTTAAAAGTGTGGTGACAACGGCGCCGGTTATTCCCAAGTTATGATCATCAGTATAGTCAGTCCCTTTTCCACAATATATAATAAAATCTAAAATATATCCAGTTTTTCCATCACATAACACAAACATTTTGATTCCGAATCGATGTCGTTTTGTAGGAATAAATTGCTTAAAAATTAGCCTACCTTTAAATACAATTATACTTCGTCTATACATAAATTTTCGTTAAGGTGTCACTGAGTTTTTGAATGTTTTTCGGGTGTATTCCAAAAGTAAGCGAATTTTATAGAGAGTATCTGTAGAAGGTGAATTTGAGTCACAGAAATGTAAATATTCCAATAATATCTGATATCGGTCTCTAGGCATGATCAGTCCGAATACTGGTGAACTCAGAAAAAGATTCGTACTCCAATACTTTTCAATAGTCACATGTACATTTCTGGTCATCAGCATTGTTATTGCAAAAAATAAATACATTTCCGGAACATTCGTGTCTTTCCATTTGTGACTTCGAGACTTTGGGCCAAACTCTTTTGTATTTTGAAGAAAACGGTAGTACTTATTGGTTTCTTTTACAATTTCTTCCATTATCGAGACACTCAAAAAGAATTCAAAAAAATCTCTCTCTGTAGAATCTTCATTTAATTGTGCAGAACAAACGCCCGACTGAAAATCGTCAAATTCATGTACTATCGGAATGTGAGGTCCAGATAACCAGGAACGCAATATTTTTTCACTTGTAGATCCGTCGGCCTGATATTCAATGTCAGACATTTCAGACGGTTCATAGTCTTCTTCAGACATTTCAAAATCGGAATCCAACATAATTTCTATCTCATCATCATTTAAAAAGTGGGCCTTCTTGATTAAATTATAGGATTAAAATTCAAAAATAATATTTAGCTTATTATTAATTATATTGTTATTAAATTTTAATAAAAAATATATAACACACACTTCTAAACAATTTGAAAGAAAAACGGTCATATAAGAATAAAATTTTAAAAAAATTTGTCAAAACACAAAAACTAGTCCAAACTAATACATACTTATAACACACATTAACATGTAAGGCGCAACTCGAAGGATAAATAAAAAGTATATGAATAAAATCACCAAAATTTCAAAAGTTTTTCGTAATTTGACAATCGCGACGAACAAATACGGGATCGGCGCTTGTCCAACTGATTTCATAGCTAGACGCACGCGTATTCGTCTCTTCGAGCACTTTTCGTGTGCGCGCCATCCCACAGCCAGTTTTTGAAACACTACAGATTTACAGGTTCGGCATATGTGACAGATAATCGATGTTTATTACGAAATATGATTATATTTTTAAGAAATATCTGTAGATGCCAGCACCATGAAAGTATTGGGATTCATCCAGCATATGTTAAAATATTGTATGAATTAGGCGCTCTACTTGATCAGCGATCAAAGTCAGCGTATCAACAGTTAATACGGCCGCGCACAAAAACGTATTCATAGCCGTATTAAGAATACCATGGACAGCTTGACAGCCCAATGTTACACCCAAGATAGACTCTCAAATATGTGATTTAGACACATTATTGAATACTTCAGATATTTTGCCACAAGAAATGACAGCCTGGAATTTTCCAAATTGATACCATTTTGCTGGACTAAAAAGTGAACACTGTAAAAGGCTCTTCACTGGCAACCGTGCAGGAAACTATAACCGAAAAACGGAGGAATATTAACAAAAGACTCAATTGGAACGAATCCTAACGCCTAACTCTGAAGTTTCCTGATGTGCAACATGCTATACATGATATAGGAGATGATATTACGACAGTGCTGTCTAAATATAAATAGATATAAGTATCGCACTTTTTCATAGAGAAATGTCTGAAATAACCCGTTTATAGGGTATTAGAACTCACTAATCTTAAAAAAAATATTTATATCGGGAATTAGTATTTGAAAAGTAAATCCAAATCCAACAAACGATATTGTAATCTGGCACATATTTTTGAGACAAACAATTTTTGTATATTTTTTCCAAAACTTAAATTTTTTAAATATATTCAATCGAAATTCAATAATGCAATATGATGTGCAAAGGTTTAGCAATTTAAAATCAATGCAATACACATTCACTTTTTTCACAGACCAATTTTTGCATGACAAGAATGTAAAAGTACACCTGCCAGTTAGAAATTTATATTTTCTTTGTCATTAAAAATTAGCTTGTTTTTCTATTTATATTAATTTAACAGAAAAAAGTATTTCTTTATATCAAATATAAATAAACTACAAAACTTTAGAGAAATCAGTGCAAGAATGCAACTCCATTATAGCGCCACAATTCATATTGTATCAATCTTCTAAACTAGATTTTTTAAATCACTTTTATATATTATTTTTGATCAATAATTTGACTAGTAGTCCTATATTGACAGCCTTAAAATATAATAAAATTGAGAAAAAAATTATCTAAAGGTAATTAAGAATTCTTTAATATTTATACACATATGGTATAAATCATCAGGCACTTGGAGAAATGTGGAATTGAGTTGGTTTAGAGGTGTATGTCTTTTAATCATAAAAAGATAATAATTGAATAGTTTTCTTTATGAGCTAATCAGTATACAATGTCCCAAAGGAGCGATGTGCGACCTAGTGCACTAGTGAGGATGTGCAGTGCAGTGCACTGACCTGCAGCAGCAAGGGCCGGCGTCGCAGCCACTCACTCCACGGCTCCTCTCCGTACTCCACACACATCTGACACACCAACTCATGTTACACTCCTGACATTGTCGCTTCCAGCCTACACGCTTCCTATAATGTACACAAAAGCCCTATTTCTGGCAGATAACCCACCTGAACTTAAGAGTTTATGAAATAACTTGTTTGTAAGTTAAAAGACACAGATACTTTGGGATAATCAGCCTTAACACAATTCAAAATATCGATATTGGGTAATTTTTTTATTAGATATGAGATATTTTTTGATGAGATACAATAAAAATTAAATAATCCTTCGACAGAATATATAGCGTAATATTACTTAAAATAGGTTAGAATTAAATATAACTAAAATGACAACTCGAAAATATGAGTACCTGATCATTGACAACTTTTGCAACGTTAGAAACAGATATAAGGGCTTTTTAGTACTTGTTACTTGATTACAAGAGTACAATAAAAATATTGTAGTTATATTTCAATAGAATATGGCCCAACTGGAAGAAAGAAGCGTGTAGACTGGCCAGTTTTTGGTAAGAATGAAAAAAATTCACTTCACATGTGCAGAAACAAATATTTAATATATCTTAAAATAATTAAACAATGTTTCAAGTGTGAAATATCAGTAGAAAAATTGGCACTGACTTATGAAGAATGATAGTAGACTATTTGATAGTAATAATCGTTAAACTTAACTCATCGAAACTTATATTTTAATTTTCTCTATAATTTGTGTTTATTTATTTTCTGATAACAAATTAAAATTTAATGAAATATTGCTATTATTATTCAGCAAATTCTAGTAAAATATGTATAGAAAAAACAAATTTGATGATTGACATTTAGTTGGCAAAAACTTTAACTTCTTTTAAGAATTTTTCTTTCTATGGATACTTTATAATTGTCCTTAGTTTTCCTTAACTTTTATACATCCCCTGATCTTTAAAGGTATCTTAAACCCATTGCCATATCTTTGTGTCAACAAATAATTATTTTATTATTATTATATTTTATTATATTAACAATCCGTTAAGATAATTTACTAGAACAACCTCTTTTTATGTTTATGTATATGTGAACACAATAAAATCATTAAACTGTTATGTTGAGACAATAAAATACCAATGGTTTAAGTGTTGAAATTAAAATACAAACTGAAAAGATTTATTTCATCACAAAACAATGTTTGATTTAATCTACTGTAAATTGATAATTAAAAATAACAAATCACCATTTAAAAGAATTATTCAAATATCATGCTCAAAATATCTACTTTTTAACAGCCAATTAAGTAATCACAGGCCAGCATTGCGTAAGAGTACATTGAAACATTTATATAATTTTTAAATATACAATTTACATACAGGATGTAACAGAGCTAGTCCACAATACTTTACAGGTAGACTCCAGCTTTAATTATGAGTCAAAAATGTACAAGCATCCATGACCTAATATCAATAGTTATGGAGATGAGAAAAACTTGAAAGTTTCAATTTCTTTTTCAATATTTATGAATTATCTTGTGTTGGAATATCATTAAAATAACTTTATATGATGTTCTTGTCCCAAGGGTTAGGAGGAGAACTTTGTAGGTACTCGGAATCCAGAGACACTCGCTGTTCCACTTCAAGATATTTTATTGGTATGTACAAAGGAGTTCACGTGACAATATTACGGTATTCAGATGAAGAACAAGTTGTTACTGACGTGGTAGCTGAATGGTAAGAGAGCATGTCAATATAGTGCCTCTTAATTTATACCCTTCACTCTGTCATACTGTTTGTCTCTCTTATTCATTTAGACAGACGTTCATCCAGATACGTTACACTTTATGTAATGAGATGGTAAAAGAGATTACATACAGAATCCTTCGTAATATGTCGATGACAAGAATAAAATCAAAATCTCTAGTACATTACATTCTGGAACACACTACAATACTCTGAAATTAGATATAACATTCGAGGAACATCTAGAACAGTCAGGAAGCGACGGGAACCCACTACAAATGTCTGGAATGATATATTAAGGCACCACTTATCGAAACTAATCAAATCTAACTACGCCACCACTTATCGTGTCGTGGCATAGTTAGTTTTGATTTTGAAATCTCTGGCGAGACGGAATGGCGGCCAGTCGTGGAATTTGAAGCGACAGATATTGAGCGAGATACTAAGTAGAGATTGTGGATTAGCTCTGCTATACTTTGTATTTATAATATAGGGTGTTTTTTTTAGAGGCGGAGAACTTTAAATTGAAATAAACACAGAAAATTGTTTTTAATATCCATGTAATTTGCTTTATTTGACAGATAATTTTATGGCATTAATATTTGAATATGATTTCTGGCTTGCGACTGCCGTGACCAGCGCGTACATGGCGTAATCTGGAGGTCCAATTTTCATACACTTTTCTCAGTAAATCAGGCTGTATTTCGGCAATAATGTGTCGAATATTGGCTTCCAAGTGCTCAATTGTTTCTGGTTTATCAGCGTAGACATGCGACTTTACATATTACCAGAGAAAATAATCTAATGGCGTCAAATTACACGAACAAGGTGGCCTGTTAACAGGTCCATTTTGTGAATTAATCATTTGTCAAATGTTTATTTTAGTAAATTATTTGGCACGTGACGCCATTTTGCTGAAACCACATGTCTGCAACTTGCCTTTCTATTGAGGCATGAAGTAGTTAGTAATCATGTCTTTGTACATCTCACCCTTGACTGTAACGTTCTGACCATCATCATTTTTTAAGAACAATGAACCAATGATGCCACTGGCCCATAAAGCACACCAAATGGTGACTTTTTCTGGATGTAATGGGGTTTCGACAATGGCTTGTGGATTATTGTCGCTCGAAATGTGGCAATACTGTTTACTGACATAGCGATTTAACCAATAGTGTGCTTCATCACCGAACACATTTGGATTGTGAAAATTGGATCTCTAGATTCCCATGTACGCCCCAGCCATAGCGGCCATATGCCTGAAATCATATTCAAATTTTAATGCCATAAAATTATCTGTCAAATAAAGTCAATTTCATGGATATTAAAAACATTTTTCTATGTTTTATTTCAATTTAAAGTTCTCCACCTCTAAAAAAATACCTTTATGTATTAGATTCCATAAATTACACATAATTACCAAATCCTGAATAAAATTTCTATAAATTTATTTTCTATGCTAATTAATATTCGAATTACAGATATTAATAAAATAATTGTCAAAAACAGCGATTGTATCGATTTAGAAAATCTTCAAGGGATTTAAGTTAAATTATTCTCAACAGGATGGCTTTACAAGCTGTAGAAGTGCAAGTGAAGAAAATCGCTTGTAATGGGCTGTGTTACCATGGTAAGGCGATATAATAGACAAATGTATATATCTCTCAAAATGATAATTAATTTAATATCTATTAAAAACTATAATAACCTTTCCTGGAGACATATTTCAAGTTTTTCCAATATATGTCAAAAATGACGCTGCTTCTGCAAGGCCAAAACTCGACGTTAGATGGCGTTAGTCAGCCTGCGCACCCGGAGTTCAAACGAGACTGCGCCCGCATCGGCGTGAAGAAACGTATTTGAATTTTGCCTCCGAATTACGAAAAGAAGAAAGAAAACAATTGCTCTCGTTTTTTCTTCTACTGGAATGTGCATTTTTTCGCACCGAATAAACGGATTTTTATAATCGACTAACAAATATTGTAATCATATTTTTCCCGAATTTTCACCAGTTTATATTCCTTTCGCATGTTATTTGTGATGTGGAAGAACTATCTAAGACTTCTCAAGATATCTGCAGAAATGAGGCGCCAGAAGATTTTTCACCGGACAATTTTGACTGCCTTCGAAGTTGAAAAGGATAAATGGTCTATCACAGGTCAGTGGTCTTTTGTGGGTGTATTTGGTTTACTTGTGTATGTTTTTCAGAGACAGGAAACGTAAATTGACATTTTTTGGCATGATTATCATCTTGAGAGGTATTAATTGAATATTAAATTCACCAAGCGGATGGCTATTTACACGTTGTTCGCCTAAACACATACATTGAAACAATCCAGATTAAAATTTCTGTACAAGATACAATGAAAATCAGAGTTGGACAACCGGTGGTGGGGTTCTGCAATGGAAAGCTGTGAGATAAAAAACACCAAAATGTTTCAATATAATTTGAAGCTATATTTACACAAAACATATATTTTAATTTATAATCAATATATATATAAAGAAACCCTTGTTTCCCTACCCTCCAAGTTTTCTCCACAACCAGCCACAACCACCCACCGGTGGTTATGGTGGTGGATAGCCCTTGGTGTCACATCAAAAATATGCGAGTTTGGTGGGGGTGGCTGTGCGTGGGTGACAAAAATGTGCCTTTTAGCACATTGTTTTGTTATGGGAAGGCCGCAAACGCTTCAGATTGTTTCAAAATAGGCGCGTCGACTTTGTCGGTGAGTCTAGAAGGTTCTGGAAAAACCTGCTCTAGAAAGTTCGAGAAGGAGAAGCTTCTAAAAATTTCCGAAAGTTCTATAAGGTTCTAAACTGAGAAGCGAAATGTGTCGGTGTGTCTAGAAGGTTCCTGTACATTCGATAAATTTCTTGAAAGTTCTGGAAGGAGAATGTTCTAGAAGGTTCGCGAAAGTTCTATGACGATTCAAACAGTGTACTAAAAATCTACGCGTGCGAAGCCGCGCGGGCACAGCTAGTATTGAATAATTCGAAAATCAAGGAACCAACAAAAACAAATTTTGAACTATGCAAAATCTCTATTACGAAATCCACATTTGTGAAAAAAAGTATTTCATATAGCTTATTCAAAAAAAAATCACGCATAATTTTATCCAGAGATACTATTAAAAATACTGCCAATAAAAATGATGATAAATAATTTTAAGAAATCACTAAATACAAAATTAGCACCAAAACAATAAAAAAAAATTAATAAAATTTGAACTAAAATGGGAACCCTGTGGGCATGGAACCCAATATGACTTACTGTACTTGAAATAATTTAAAAATATAATGTGTTATAATAGAACATAGTACGTAAGAATGCAAATCGTGGCGTGTGATTACAGTGTACATTAATATAACAGCGAAAAAACCAAAACCAAACAATGTGATTGCAAATTGAATATTTGATTACACCTGAAACTTAATAGAATATGTACCTGATAATTATACAATCAAATACACAAATATGACGATCCATATAATAATTTTAGGTCATTACAAATATTCCATCAACATATCACTATCAAAATTATTGATTCAAATAAAATCTTTGATTACACCCAGCCAACAGCATATAATATCAAGAAACAAAAAATACAAAATAATCCCTATCACGCTTCATCAACAATTAAAAAATCGCGTTGCTACACTTATCGAGACAAAATTGAAGCAATGAGGATTGTAACGTGCTAGATTAAAATTACAGTTAAAACTCATGAAACATTGTAATCGATCCAGGAATTATTAGAATTTCACATAAATCCTCAGATTTTCAACGGTAGTAATGTGAAGTGAAGCAACGCTATAAATATAATTTACCTGAGAGGGATAGGGTGGAGGGGGTGGTGGCGGCGGAGGCGGAGGGGCCTGCAGGCGAACATTGGGGCCCGGGTAGGGCGGCGGAGGGGGAGGGGGGGCTGCTCTCACTACCCCTCGCACTCCCACACCGACACGACCTTCAATCATAAAATGTTAAGATTCGCTTGCCCATGTTATTACTAGTACAGTCAGTTTGTTCGCTAACATCTTTCCACTTATTTATGGATTTAGACATTTATAAAAAATATGATAACATTAGCCATTTGGTAAATGTTAATTTTTCGACTTATCTTGCCTAACTACTAACCTGAGCTATTATTCCATTTACTTTTGACAACACAATCAATATCCACATTATTAATCATACTAGCTATATCTTCAGTATTGACTTGATGAGAAATAAATATTTAGTTACTACGCATGTTTCCGGAAACTCACCTTGCTGAGGTCGATGGAATAGTTGTGGATAAGTAACAGTGACCCCGTTATTGACTGTAACAACACCGACAGCTCCGTCTGGTGACATAAGCCGCGTCCCAGGAGCCATGGGTCGCCCCAAAGCGAGAGCAGCCGCTACTTGGGACTGCATCTGCTGCTGCACGGCCTGTTGCTGCTGCTGCATCACCTGTGTCAATGTTGTGGTTGATTATTCTGTTAATTACACGATTATTAATTGTACGATTATAACTATGCAGTACCTGTGCCAGCTGTTGTTGACCCTGTGGATTGAATTGCCCTCGTATTTGTTGTTGCCCCTGAGTAAACTGCACCGGTGTCTGGGAATGCTGGGTCATCTGTTCCATGGGTTGGTTAGGATCCGCCTGTCTGCTGATCACTTGCTGGGTGCCGATGATGTGATGCCCTTGACTGATAACCTGTTGATTGGGACTCGCGGGTATAGAACCCTGTTGCCCTACTCCGGCTTGCTTGTTTAATGTCATTTGACTGAACTGTCCCTGTTGGTTAACATTTATGATTTGTCCCATTTGTCTGTGGGTGATTTTTTGACCGAGACTAAATTGAGATTGCTGCACTTGCTGAATCTGACTTTGCTGTTGAAGCTGCGCTTGGTTCATGCTCGATCTGAATGTCTGCTGGAACCTGATTTGTTGATTCTGAGATAAAATGGTGTTTTGGTTAATTTGCTGGTGCTGAGTTTGATGTATAAGGTCCAGTCTAGGCAGAGACATGTGCTGAGAAGTCATTTCACTTTCTACCAGCCCTTGCTTTTGCTGTTGCGCCGAATGCTGGTCAGGACCTTCATTATCATAATTCGGTTCTAGTTTGACAGTTTTCATAATCTGTTCGTCAGGCTGATCATCCTCCTTCTTTTCAGCCTTGACAATATTTGGTTCCAATTTGATATTCTCAACTTTATGTTCTTGCGAATTGTCATCAATTCTGGAAACAATGTGGTGCAAAATTTATTTTAATTTAATTATTAAATAAAATTTTGAAAAATAAGGCCTACTTTCAAAATTAATTCATCTTTTCATAATTCATCAAAATGTTGGTTTTTATTATTTATTTATACCAAAGGATACAGACTCAGTAAAAACTATGACATTAATAAAGAACCTTTATTGTGCTATAAAAGAAATACACATCACTGCATGTATCATGCATAATCAAGACAATTCAGTAGACTAGGGGTTATTCAAGTATTACGTAAGCAGGAAGGGGGGTAGGAGGGTCTTAGCGTTGCTTATTTTTGATGACGTGGAGGGCGGGGGTCTTGATGGTGATTATGTCAGCAATATTTATTTAATTTTTCTGATTTTTTTGGGAGGAGTAAGAGCTTTGCTTACTTTTGGCAACCCTACTTGCATACAAAATATAAATACAAAATAAAAAATATATACCAATGATTATGTAAGCATAGGAAGGGTGAGTAAGCTTTGCTTGCTTTTGCTGACAAGGGGGGGGTTAAAAATTACTAAAATTCTGCTTACGTAAAACTTAAATGGCCCCCTACCCGTTATCTGGGATGGATGGTGAAAAAAATTCCGGATAATTGATTTCAAAGTTGAACTAAAGACATTGCAAAACTGACCAAAAATACAAATGTAATTCAATATAAGTTACTTTCACGATACTCCGTTTTACAGAAAACAGGTCAGATCTATTGAATTAAAAATGCAAACTTTAATATTGTTTGTCTCCTTAGCTGCTGACATTTCACCAAAAATATAAGGAATATTTTGTATTCACAAAAAAATTCACCCAAAATATAAAGAATATTTTATATTCACAACAAAATTGAAACAAGAAGACTTCCCCAAAGTTTTTGCCACTAGCACCTGTAATGTAATTATATATATACGAGGTTTGTTAAAAAAAGGGTGACTTTTCAAATTTCGCGGGCTACGTACATTCAATTTTCATCATTTCATTTTATGTTGGTACATATCCCCAACATATTTGACATTATCAGTCATTTTTTGTTTGTTTTTGACAGATATAAAGTTTAGAAGTGTTTTGGTGTGCTTGGTGATTTTTTGCTATTGAAAAAAAATGGATCAAAGAATCTGTATTAAATTTTGTGTGAAAAATAAAATTAAGTGCAACCAACACACTTAAAATGTTGACTGTGGATTTGTTGAGTCTACTTTGAGAAAAAAAATGTTTATAAGTGGTACAAGCTCTTCAAAAAATGCTGAGAAGATGTTAATGACAATGACCGCCCTGGACGCCCTAGCACGTCACAACCGATGAAAACGTTGAAGCAGTGAAGAAATTGTTTTTTTTTTTGTATTTCTTGGGCACTTACAATGTAACAATTTCTTTCAGACATTATTAAAGAGTTTAAACTTACAATGTACAATTTGTTACTTATTAAAGAATTTACGCTACCGGTTTCGACACGTCCGTGTCCTTAACGAGCGTTATTTAAACTTAAACGTAAATTAATATTATTATTAAACTTAACATAAATTCTTTAATAAGTAACAAATTGTACATCGTTATTTAAACTTAACGTAAATTCTTTAATAAGTAAAAAATTGTACATCGTAAGTTTTAACTCTTTAATAATGTCTGAAAGAAATTGTTATGAAGAATTATTATTATTAGAGAAGTTGCTGAGGATGTTGCCATATTGGTTGGCTCGTGCCAAGCAATTTTTTCGGCATGTTTTGCATAATGGCATAATGCATCTGCTCACACATTGTTACTTGTTTGTGATTTTTTGGCCAAAAACAACACCATAACTATACCTCAGCCACTGTATTCACCGGACTTGGCTCTCTACTTTTTCCTGTTTCCAAAACTGAAAAGACCCATGAAAGGGTGGAATTTTGTCGCGGTTGAGGAGATAAAGACCACATCGCTGGAAGAGCTAAGGCCATGCCAACGCTTATCAGAAGTGCTTTGAGGATTGGAAAAGGGGCTAGCGCAAGTGAATTATATCCGAGGGGGATTACTTTGAAGGGTACAAAATAAATATTGATGAATAAATAAATATTTTTAGAAAAAAAAAAGTCACCTTTTTTTAACATTCCTTGTTTTTACGTACTAGTGTGTACTAATCACATCTTTCACTATCGTAGATGAAGTGAACACTACACAACAAAGTGCATATAATTTACAACCTCGGAAGAATTAATCAATTCGGCCTCCACCCCTGTGGTGATAGAACGCTCTCCTGATGATGCTGGATAAGACTTCAGCGAAACGTCGAGATTTGCTTCTCAGTGAAATATACGGTTCGTATAAAATATCTATTTTATTTGACCCATAAATACGTCCTACAACCGTAATAATAACCTTAACTATTTAAAAAGCCTCATACATTCAATATTTAAATGATATTGTTTATAAATAAAGTGATTCTCATTTTGACAAATGACAAACAACATTTACTTACGGATCACGTTTCACATGCTTCCCTACAGCTTGCTCAGTTTCTTCAGCCAGTTCTAATCCATCTAGTATGTGTGAAGTGTCACCAAAATCTGCTAGCTCTGGATCCGCGTACTCCAAGATATTGAAGTCATCTCCCATCTCTGCTGTCAGTGATACCAACAGTTCTTCTTCGTCATCACCCAAACCACCCAATATGTCTCCAACCTGTATATTATGTAGGCCAAAAATATATTATAAGAATAAATCTACATTCAAAAAGATAACTGATATTTTATAAATAAACGATAACGGGTATTTTACCTCAGGCATGTTGGCATTGTCTTGTTCCAGCTTGTCCATATCCATGTCTGGCACTTCTTCCGAGGGAGGTTGAGTTTGGGCAGAGGCAACGGATTGGACCGGCGGAGGGGCGGGGGGAGGGGGTGCAGCTGCTTGCATTGTTTGATGCCCCACAACATGCATCACTTTTTCACCTGAAGCAAATGATAACATTTTATTAATGTACATTTTATTAAATGATCCCATCATTTAATAAAACTAATAATAAGGAAAAAATCCTATTTTATACGCAGGTCAAATATACAGGGCGTCTCATAGCTAGTAGCAAAAACTTTACAGGTGGATTCCTGCCTTGATAAAGAGTCGAAAATGTTCAATCAACCATGACCTAATTGTCAATAGCCATGGATATGAACATTATTAACGTTAGCATTTTTTCAACATTTCTGATTTATTTTTTGCAAAAAATTTGAACTATCTTTACAGTAACTTATATCAACTATGAAATATTCATTCGCTTCAATACATCTATATTTTAAAATTTTGAAAGGTAATTTTTTAAAATCATTTTTATTTATCATTTTTTATTATTTTTATCATTTTATTCGACTTATATTAAAGCGAATGAATTTTTCATTATCAATATAAATTACTGTGATGATAGTTCAAGTATTTCTCAAAATACCCAGAAGTTTTCTATTAAACAAATGGGATTACATATATAAATTATAGTAGTCACTCCGTAACAAAGATCCTAAAAATGAACCCCACTTGTTTGGTTTTCCATTAGAACCCATGCATTAATTCACCCTCTTTAAACGAAATGGCTCACTCTCTATAACGATAAATCGGCACACGAAAAGGGGACATCTGGAAAGTCCATTTCTTCAAATTTTCTTACCTCAGGGCACACAGAATATTTACGGGAGGCCCTTGATATTGACAGGAATGGCTAGAGGTGTGGCTGAATTTTTTTTAAAAAGGATACCAGACAAGACTCTCAAAATGAATCAAATTGAAAAATAAAACTAATGGTTATCAGAAAGTCCAAAAAATCCATGCAGTTTCAAGAATTTCAGTGTAATACAGTGGTATAAATAGATAAATAAATTATTTATGCTTTAGCTACACAGAAACAATTTAATTTTATTCCTCACTCTTTATAACGAAATAAATTGCTCGGTTCCTTGAATTTCGTTGTAGAGAGTGACAACTGTATATAAATATTAAAGAGTTAAGGTAGTTATTATGGTCGTTAGACATATTTAACTGTAAATAGTTGCGGATATTTTATACGAACCGTATGTTTTTCCGAGAAATGATTCTCGGCATTTCGTTGAATGCTTATTCAACGTCATCAGGAGGACGACCTATAACCCGCGGAGGTAGAGGGCAGACTAATTTTACTTACGACTTACTACTTTCGAGGCCCCAAATTTTATGCACTTTGTTGTGAAGTGTTCACTTCTTCTACAATAGAGGTCGCCAGTGTGCGATATGTACTAGTTACGTCGGCGGACTTTACTGCGACGTCTCTCAAGGGTTGAATCAATTGAAAAAGGGTAAGAACAAGGCGCCAAATACTTGATAGTTTGTAACTGTCATCTCTATTGAGATTGGGATGTTTGTATATTTCAATGGACTCCCTCACTAATCTGGGTATAAGGTGCGGTTCTGTTGATAAGATTTTTGTCTTGTCAAATCTGATGAATGTCAGAGATTCCCTTTGGATGCATGTTCGCAGATTGCCGATATATTGGAGTTGTTGTTTTTAATTGCTCCAATATGTTCTTTCAATCATGTAGCGATATTGCGTTTAGTTTGTCCTATGTAGAACGCTCCTGTCCTGAATAATCAACATCCGCAACAAAACCCGTCTAGAATAATCAGTGTCTGCAAAATTCATAAAAATTCTGTCCACGAAACTCGCATCCGTGAATTTGAGTGCTTGATTGAAATTGTGTACTTAGTTCAATTTTAATCTGGATCTAAACCAAAAGTATGCTATATCTGTCTTATAAAATGATATCATTTTGGTTGTGCGAAGTGTTGCCAACTCAGATTTTGAAAAAAGCGTAGGCCACATTAGAAAATTATGTAGAATTAGTAAATTTTGCTTGTAAAAAGTTCGTAGATCTACTTCCTTATTTTCTGAGTGAAATGAAGTGGTTAGGGTAGGTAAAACTGAATAAAACAAGTGTTTTGTAATTAATTTTTTTCATTATTAATGAGCCTGGGGCCGCGTCGCATATATCCGACGGAGCGCGACTGTCCCCAGGGGCCGCGTCGGATATATCCGACAGGCACAAAATAAATTATTTATCGACGGCCGCGTATCGAATTTGAAAAACGTAATTTTTTCCCAATAGAGAAATCCTGTAGTGACCTGTCGTTCCATTTTCGACTCAAAAACATGGCCGATTATAGCTTAAATCAACACTCAAAGTAGAAGTTTTTCGGTCGTCAAAATCGTATAGAAAAGTTATAGATGTCGCCCTAAACTCATGTTGTACGATCGAAAATTAAATAATGAAATAATATTCCGTCGTCGTCACGTCCTTAGTACGCGAAAGACACATGCGTGGTACATGCAAAAATCACGTGTCTGTCGCCGTGTCGATCTATTCCGTCGTCATGTGCCCAGCGCGCGAAAGACGTACACGTGTATGGTACATGCAAAAATCACGTGATTCCGTTGCCATGTCGATAGGAAGGGTTTTTTATTTCTTCAGTTCGCGCCCAGCAATCACGGTTGGAATACGGATCTACGCGCGGATAATATATACATATATTCGCGATTTTTCTTGGTTTGTGGTGCAATTTGATACAAACAGTGATTTATTAACAAAAATACATTATTTATGTTGCGTTTATTTGAGAAATGTGTGTGTTAAATGTGGATCATATGCTTCAAAATTTAAAGTGAAACAATGGCGTAGTGTTTTGTGTGCGCGGCACGAAAGCAACGGAAGGAAACATGTTATATGTGTTTTGAGTGTGATGTTCCGTTGTGTGCCGTGCCGTGCGACAAAATATACCACACAGAAGAAAATTTTTAGGTAGGATATCAAATAATAATAGTAGTGTATGTAGTAAATATTATTTTTCGGCAAATGGTTTAATTATTATTTTTCGGAAAATGTCGGGTTGGCAACATTATCGGAATTCAAAAAAAGATTATTTTTTTAAATTTTTTGATAAAAAAATCATTGCATTTCGACACTTACGATAAAATAATATGAATGTGTGTGTTTTTTTTTTAATTTACGCATGTTTTCATGGTTTTTTCGTAAAAAGAAAAATCACAAAAAATTCCGAAAATTTACGGCCCTTGCCTATATGTTGCTTTGGAATTTTTAGGCCCTCAACAAGTTAATTAAATTTACACTTATATTTATTAAAATATTTAATGTGTGCCTGCGAAGGCTCGCGGTTTCTTTTTAAGCCACTTTTCGTGTAAAGTAAGCCTATTAGAGTTTCAGTAGAAAGTCTATTTCTGATGTCTGTTTTCATAAGAAACAGACGCTTGACGATTGCACTGCTATGTTGTGGCAATGTGAGCGAATTGGGCCAATAATGGAAATATTTGCGACGAATTGCCTTTCTTTATTTTAGACACATGAAGCCAAAAATCATCTGGTTTAATTATCTGTTCCTCTTGAAATGGGAGACTTGTATTTCTAAGAGCTCGCCATTCCCGGTCTAGCTCCGTCACGTCTGTTGGACATAATCTTGAAAGTAAAGATACTTAAATGAAAACTAAGTAAAGTGCAGCAAACTCACCTCATTAATAAAATATTTGAAGTTAAGGACAAAAATATTACTTGGAAACATTTGCCCCAAATGAGCTATAGATGGTTCAGAACGTTTAGAATTTGGATCCAGCAATGTCTCAGGGTTTATAAACCTCAAGTTCTTTAGCCTTTGTCTCTGCTCATCTTCAAAGGTGAAGTGAAAATTTTTTGTCTGTTTCCCAGAAGTGTTTTGTATTTTTGTTCATAATGCAGCTTTCTTTTTTTAGTGGGAGTTACATTCCGCTCTTCATCACTGTCACTGCTTATCTCCATAATTGAGTTCAATTTAATTTAGCAGAAAGCTGAACAATATCGGAAGATAGAAATCAAAACCACTCCTTATTATTTTTAGGTTAACTTTACAGATTAGATTACACTTTGGTTATGTAAGTTTCTCCCTTCGAGACGAGACATTTCGTTTTACATATCACGGTTCTATGGAATGGGAACTTTGTTTATAAAATAAATGACGCGAGTGTTGTGTTGGGGAAGCGAGTGTGCGGTAGTATGAAAGAAACGGAACATTTATTACGGAATTGAATGAAAAGGAAATTATACCTATTCAGCCTAATGAGCTGTTATTTTGTAAAATTAAATATATATAAAATAAAATAAAAACTTAAAGTACGTAGATCTACATAAAAATACGTAGAGTTGGCAATGCTGGTTGTGCGTACGTATATAACATTCTTAAATTCATCAAACAATAATTGCGAAGTGAAGTGCCGGCTTTATACTTTCCATGCGAATTGCGTGCCTTCGCTTGCAAAATATAGATGGTTTCACCGATATATTGTCTATGCTTTGAGAAATGCGTGCGATCGTGGACAACCTGCCAAATTTCATTTAAATGACAGTTCGGAAACAAATAACAAATAAATTCACTAGTAAGACATCAGTTAAAATATTTTATTAATTTCTATTGGTGAAAATCTGCTTGGATATGATATGAATGACCTTGTATATAATTTCTCTAAAATGCCAGTGAATGTATGAACTCACTAGAAAAACAGATTCACTGTAACATATACATACTTGAATAATTAATTAGCATATACTAGATTGAAAAAAGTAACCCAAAAAAAACAAGTTTTTACAATACTCCCTTTCTCATTAACGGGTTTCGTGTCTACCACATGAGCGGAATCTCCATACAACTTACTGATTTGTATGAAAAAACCATAAAAAATTTGAAATATCCAAAATTATACTATAATTATTATTATTTTTTAACGAAAATTTGATATATCTTCTTGATCGTCGCCACGAGTCTACTTGCAAAGTTTCAGCTCGATTGGATCACGGGAAAAGGGTTAAAATCGATCCAAAGTTTTTTCGTCAGACAAGCAGCAAGCAGACACCACGAGTTAAAAGAAAGGAAGTAATAATTGTCACTAGGATTTAAGTTCTATTTTCAAATTGAAACCGTGATAAAAAAATAATTTTTATCACAAATCACGAACAGAACACTTCAAAACCTAATATTAATTTTCTCCACATTAAAAACAAATCAATCAAAACTCATAATTGATTTGTAGAACGAATAGAGGAGATCTTGGTTTACCAATTTCGAATACAGTGATCTAAATAGCTCAAAATAGTGAGGAAACATCATCCATTAACGATGTAATGTGAGATGGTGGTAAAGACTCGCATGTAATGGATCTACGATGGTCCTGCGCGGAGTGGTGTAGATTCAGCAGCTGGGAAACAATACCTGTAATGGCCCCGTGCATGAGGTGGTGGGATATAGTGGCGGCCTGCTGGGCCTGCTGCAGCGTCGTGTGATCCAGCTGTACGGGCAGACGGGCCCGCACCATCTGCTGCTGCACCGGGGACATGAGACGCTGCTGAACCTGCTGCATTTGTTGTTGCATGCCTGTATCGCAATATTAATTACTTGTAACTATGAAATGCGGAATTGTATTCTTTAATTTAAGTTTCATAATACAAAACATACCTGTAGGATTCTGCAGAAGCAGTCTAGTACGGGTGTCGATGGGGGCAGTTGGCACGCGGGGCCTCGTAATAGGACTCACCGGTAGAGGTTGCCGGAACTGCCCCTCCATCACCAACTGCTGCTGTTGCTGCTGTTGTTCCGACACTACTTGATCTTCACCTACAGTCAAATTTTGGGAATTTATATTTCAAATTACACTTGGAATTTACTAATTTACACTTTTGAAAAAAATACAACAAGTTATATAATTTCGTGGATTACCTTGAGGCCACAATTTGTTAGGTGCGTGCTGTCTCTGCAGTAAATCTCGAAGCTGCCTGTTGACTTCCGCAGGCGGAACAGGCCCCTCCCCTCGGGGTGAGGACAGAGCCTGCCCCTGGCTCGGCAAGAAGGGGTCCTGAGGTCTGGGAGCGTATATTTGGTTCCTTTGTGGAGCCAAAACAAACTGCGTACCGGGCCGAGGTGTACCAGGGGGCTGAACGTATCCTTCCGGGGGTGCTTGGGGAGCCATACGGCCCTGCCCCACGTAAGCCGGGCTGCGTGCCGGGTTAGGTGACTGGTGTCCGAAGGAGCGCGGTGTTTGAGGTGAATGCGTGTAGTCGCCGCTGTTCTCCGAGGGTGGGCGCTGGAATGGGTCCCCTTGAGCCGGAGACACAGATCCGTGAAATTGGTCATGCGGGGATTGCGGAGAGAACGGACTGCGCACTAGACGCTGCGGCCCCGGAACCGGTCTCACCTGAACTAGGGAAGAGAGGTGAGGAAATCGGGCACCTCCGGGTCCCAGGGGATAGGGACTGCGTGGGAGTGTGGGGGAAGGAGATGCCACACTGCCTGAATGTAGAGGACTTTGTTCATTTATCGCCACTTGCAGTTGCTCTTGAGGGAAAGGTCCATCCATCTGTCTCTGTACTCTGGCCATTGCTGAAAATAATATGATGAATTATAAAATGCAGTTTGAATGAAAGAATAGCTAGTAATATGAGAAGTTTAGAAGTGATGAGTACATTGATTACCTTGCAGCCTCTGGTCGTGTATGACCTGCTGCTGGTGCTGCGCCTGCTGCTGGCGGAGTTGCTGCAGCTGCTTCCACTGGCGCTCTTGCTCCGCTTCACGGGCACCTCGTTGCCCTCCCGACACCTTTTCCTGCTCCTACACCGCCCACACGATACATTAGTCACTTTTATGTAGTCATTATTGCACACTTTACAATTATTCTAATGCGGTGCATTATAATCTATAAAAGATATATAAAATCAATAACTACAATCTTATTGTCATTTTCTTAATGCACATTTAAAAGTAGAAGTACATATTTTCATTTTAAATATAAAATATCAATTTGATTCAGCTAAATTGCTTTCATTTACAAATATTCGTCCGTATTTTGAAATAAGCAATATTGCTATTTCTGTATCTTGACAGTTATTGTATAACATTGTTATGCCACCAATTTTGAAGTTTTAAGTTTGACGGGTTTGAAATGAAATAATTCAATCAATTAGAAATCTCATTAATCATAATTGTGAATAACTTAACGTTTGTTTATGTTTTAGAGCTATCTGATTGATTAAATTCATTCATTTCAAACCTGTCAAACTTAAAACGTCAATGTTAATAACTGTCAAGATACAGAAATAGCAATACATATTGCTTATTTCAGAATACAGCAGATTATATACTTATTTAAATTTGATTCTTACTTCTGGACAAAACTTGTTTTTCGATATCTGTTGGGCCACAATGGAAGTTAGTGAATAAACTTACACAGCTGGTGTCGATAGTCTAATCGATTACTGAGAATCTTACGATCCAATGGCCATGTATAATTTCTGCTTTAAGGCACAAATTTTCGAATTACATATAAAGTGTAATAATTTCTGCTTACCCCATAAGAATGTGGAGTATTAAAGGTTAAAAACCAATAAAGATTACAGATAACCTCGTAAATGTTAGAAAAATGAATAATGGTATAGAAATATTAATCAAGTGTTTTTAAAACAATTTGCTAACAACCAGAAAAATTTAGATTAAATAAATTGTAACAATTGCTTTCTGCCAGTATGATAAAATATATTTAATACTAGTTACTTTACAACACAATAATGAAACGATCTAATTTAAAATATAATATAACATCCAAAATGTATTAACTAATGCACTTCAGCAAAACATCAAGTATTCTACAAGTCAGTGAAACTCAGTTCATTTCAAATTAAATTAAAAAACATATAAACCGATCAAATAAAAATGAAGTCAGGAAGTAGTGATGGTCAAACCGTTATTTTAACTGGTTATTCATGGTATTGAGATTTGTATCCGAGCGTACTGATGATTGGTAACTGACACAAACCACCAAAATATATATACATGAACTAACATAAATTTCTTGATTCACGGTCTGGTTTCATGGCTCGTTCCACTATGTTTGACTTGTTTAAAAAATTATTAAAAGCTTGTAAATTTTGAAAAAATTATGAAAAGGTCAAACTAAATAAGTTGTGCTTTATTACAAAAAGATGTCTATTGTAAAAAATATGTTTTGTTTACCAAGGGGATTTAATTACACAAGAATAAATAGTTTAATTGCATTATAAATGCATCTTAGAGGAGGGGCTTAGTTCATCTCTGTACAATTTTATACTCTGTGGTAACTGAAATATAACTGTTATCTAGTACCGATGATTGCCTGTTGAATTGCAAAAAAAAATCAGTTACCAACTATCAATACAATCAGACACAAATCACAAATAACTGTTTTTGTGTAACCGGTTAAAGTACCATCATTATCAGAAAGATCATTTTTACGTTATTTATAAGTACATTTTACTCAAAATATCCTCTTAGTATATATTTTGAATGAGTTTAAATAAATTTGATAAATAAATTAAATAACATTGACACTTCAAGTTACCACTATAATCAAAGATTGTGGAGTTACATATGAAAGATTTTTTCAGGAGACCTGTTTCTATTGGTTACTGGAACTGTTAGCTTTTTATTATAATCGTGATAAGTGTATATAAATATTCATTCCACCTGAATTCCGAAGCATGAACTGATAGTGAAGGATCAGGTGGACGGGATATTCTCTGGTATTTTAGACTCGTTATTATCTCGAGTTTCTTTCTATCAACGCATAAAACTCCATAATGAATTTATTAAGAATATTAAAAAGCAGCCTGAATATTGGGGAAAGTGCTTAATTTATGAAAAAGTTTTCCAAATAAATTGGATTGAGTAAAAAATAAATTAGTATGGAATATGTCGACATATTTTTCAATTACGCAAGGGGCAATATAAAGGACAAAATGCCTGAGATGGAGAAAAGCTTTTACTGAACAATTCAACACTGATATAATTCTTTCCATTGGAGTATCTGAAAGTTTTACTTAAAATTCACTATTTTTACAAAAACTTCAAGAAAATATAAACGATAGATTAAACAGGTCTACGAGCTATTTTTTCCGAGTTTAAAAATCAGGAAATACTATCATAAAGAGATTGTTTTTATGAGAGGACATATTGAAAATATTAAAAGCGCATATAAATTTTATACTAATTAATTAGAATATTTCAATAGCATTTACTTAATATCTGAAAAATACTGTTGATTTCACAATACCTAAAATTTATTTCCCAACTGTAAATTTTTGTAACTGAAATTATCATCAATTCTTGTTAAATAATTAAATAAGTAAATATCTACAATCTTAGTTATCAAAATTGTATTTTTTTGTTTAATGGTTCTTTGTGTCATATAGATAAATAAAGAAATAAGCGAATATAGTGTTGGCAGAGTTTATATTTTTAATAAAATACCGAAATCACTATTCTATTTTTTTACATAAAAATTATATGGTTATTCATCCATGTCTGTATTTACTGGGTTTTAGTATTTGTCGTACAAATTTTAAACTGCAATAATGTGTATAATGTTTTGTGTCTTTTTATTCTCTTGAACTTAAATACAGTAAGGACATGGGGTGATGACTGATTTAGATAATAATGACAATGAAAATGGCAAAGGCAGAAGCAAAATGTAAATAAAAAATATTAAAACTTATAAGATTTGTAAACGAAAATAATTAAGCCAACTTAAAATCTATGATGTTAATTTGCCAAAATTATTTTTGTTATCTGATTGTGTGAGAATTTTTAAAAATCACTTGTAGAAGTATATTTTAGACATGAGAGATTGTAAAAGAGAATTTTAGAATTATGTAGCTTTATATAAAACAATCTTTACAAAAGCATTTGTGTTTATCTATAAAACACAAAACATTAAGTGAAGTTTAATTTTTAATTGAAATTATTGAATTTTTTAGTGAGAAGAATGCAAATTTTTAACTAGAATAAAAAATAAAATAGTTTATATGTATAATAAAGCTATTGTATGAAATAACATCTAGAAACATTTAAAAACCCATAATCCAAAATCCCATAAATTGAAGCACAAAAACAATCACCAAAGCAAGCTCACTAAGATACAAAACAGGAGAGGGGAGGAAATGTGGGGATATTAACTACCATGCTATAAACAATGATCTGTCGTCGCCATCGGTATCAATACAAGCTGGAGGACAATTAACGCAAATCAGACAGCGGATACACGATAATGCATACCAACAATGAATTAGACTCTTAGAGAATTCAAACACGACCGGCAAACAAAACGGCAGGCAGAATGTGTGTTGTTGCGAATAGAAGAGAGAGTACCGTGCTGCGAGTGGCCGGCTCTAGGGCCAGCTCCTGGGGCATGGAGGGGAGAGTGCGCATGATCTCCGAGGGTGTCAGCACTCGGATGTGCGGGTCCCCGGGGGGGCTGGAGGGCGCGGGCGGGGACTCCTCGCGGATGATGGCGCGGATACTGTGCGGCAGCAGCTGGGTCTTGCCCAGAAAGGTGAGCGCCAGCGGGGCGGGATGGCGTGCGCCACCCTTGGCCGCCGTGAACTTGCCGAAGGGGTTCACCGTCACGTTGGGAGCAGGCCCCTCCGAACCGTGGAAGAACGGTGTGAACTGATGGTGGAGGGTCAGGTGGGCGGACGCAAACCCCGCGACTACGCTACGACTACTGTTAGTGGTTATTGGACCGGGAGTGTCCGTGTTAGGGTCCGGAGTGGGGGTGGGGGGGTTAGTGGCGGGGGTTAGTCCATCCTTGTGATGCGGCACCTCTGCAGGCTGGTCGGGAGCGCCGGGTTGCTCCGGGGGGACGGCCACTGTCAGCTCGGCCACTGTCGGCCCTGCCGGCCCCGCTGGCCCTGCTGCGCCCTCCTCCTTGGGGATCTGTTGGTGCGCCCCAAACATCTGTCACTTTCTGCTTCACTCCCGCTTTACACTCTCGTCTCTCACTCTCCAATGCTAACTTAGTCTAATACCACTCTAGCGGAATAAGCCAAAGCTTCACATTAAAGGTTCTCGTATTCAGAAACAAAGTGGGTAACCGAAGGAATGCACACAAAAAAGAAAAATGACTGAAAACCCATGATTACTGAAATGCCCACTAAAATTAACACACAGTAGCAGATATGGTTTTATTTTACAACACATATTTCTAAAGTAGAAAATGGTGTTAGTCAAATTTCTTTGCTGTTAATCACCATGACATTTAAATATATAATATTAAAAAACTGAAACATTACTTTGTTTATTTTTTGGTATATTTACTTATGTATATCTCTGTTGCAATATTATTTCTAGTGATGTTTCAATACAGATGGTTGCTATTTTACTTTTAAAAAATACAAATATGAAATTTGTTGCATTTGGGTATCAATGCAGAAAAATGTGCACAATTGTATTGTGAAACTTGAAAGTACAAAAGAATATACATATGAGAATATCCACAAGTATCAAACCTGTCTGGCTCTCTTCATGCGAATAGCTCCTCGGTTGTCCCTCGCCTGCTGCAGGTACGGAGTCTTCTTGTCACTAGGAAGAGCTCTCCATTTCTTGAGAATTTGCTTGCACCTTTCAGACCAGTTAGGATATTCTGTTTTCCATTCTGGATGATTTATGTTAGCATATAGAACAGCTGATATAGTAGCTGCAGTACCCAGTCCTGCAATATATGAGAACAATTAAACAAATTGTCGAAAACTGAAGGAGTACAATATATGTTTAAAGGAAAACCTGGCAAGTTTAATATCCAGGACAGGTGTAGCTTATTGGTGTAGTGGTTATAACGCTCGTCTAGTGATCTGGTGGTTGGCGGTTCGAGTCCCATTCCAGGACACCAGCAAGTTACTTCTATTTTCATAGCACAAGCTTTGAGGTTAATTTAAAAATAATAAGTACAGTAGAACCTCGTTAATTCGAAATTCAAGGGACCCAAAAAAAATATTTTGAATTATGCCGAACCCTGTTAATTTAAAATTCAAGGCAAAAAAATCACAATGCGATTACGAAATTCGCCAAAGATCAAAAAAAAATATATTTTTAACAGTTTTGTGAAAAACCTGGGTATTTTTGTCGTGTGTAAATTTTGCATCAGTGTTAATGTGCAACAACCGGATGCCTGTTTCAAATTTTTGAAATTTATTTTTAATTAATTGTCATGTCTAAAGGTAAAAGAGTTGTTCTTATTAATCTCTTATATTAGATATTTAATACTATATTTTTATGATTTTTTTTGCAGACCTTATACGAGTTATTATTTTTGTGTTCCATATAGACATCTGGAATCTATTATGAGAGACACAGCCTGGCGTTTGTGCTCTTAGTCACACACTTTACCCCCGCCCGCCCTCCCTCCAAGATAATAGGGAGCCTACTCTGTATCATAGCAAATTCATTTAAAGAATAAATGTGGACTAGGTGAGAGTCGTGTGTCAGGGTAAGTGCTGGGCTCCATTTTCCTTGCTTACTCCTTCAGAGAAATGACGAGAAGGCAAGTAAGCAAAGAATGAAAGAATGAAGTGTGTATGTAAAACTGATATTATGAAAGGGTCGCTAAGGCATATGGAACAGATAAGTGAAAGGATAGTAGAATAGATATATGATAGGAGTGTTGATGGCAAGACGATCCTATTAATAGCCTTAAAATTGTTGAGCATACAAAAGTAGCTGTATGATATTGGATGAATGAGATGAGCAAAAAACAAAAAACAAAAAAGTTTTGGGCCAGAATAGATATTTCTGCACATCTCCGTGATGGTAAGTTCTTTAAAAAATTTCTTAAATAATTCTTTAATAAACGCACATAAGAACTTAATAGGGACTTACCTTCATCAGCCTTCATCTTCTCAGTGGACCTCTGATTATAGGTGGTAGTGGGCTGTGCCAGAGACGGCTGCGAAGTGCTTGAATCTGTAGCAGGCCCCTCAGGAGGCACGGGGCCCCACTGGCCACTACTCTCTGAGTATGCTGGACTCAGCTGAGAGCTCCTGGAGGAAATGGATCATTTGAATACTCTAATTATAAATAATATTAAGAATGTATATTTACATTATCCAATAAAGATCTGTTTGAATTTTTTTTTAATTGTTTTAATTTAAACTGTCTCCACTTTAAAATAAAATAATTTTGACTTCTATTAAAATTCATATTTTGTTTCCATCGATGCCTGGAATCCATTATAAGAGACAGCCTGCTGTTTCTGCTCCTAGATGCACACTCCTACCATATTGGTTCCCTATTGGCGACATAATTTTTCCTACTGGATTGCCTATATTGTGAGGAGACGTATTAACAAGTTCCGGAGACATTGTTCTCGAGGATTATTCATTATTCTCTTTGATAGAATCTCCAAAAAGCGGATTCACTTCGCTAGTTTCTCCATAACATGGGCAGTTTACCTGCTAGTTCAACAAAGCTACTTTATAATCTGCTCCTAATCACTGCTATTTTCCAGACCTCTAATTGGAAGTAGTAAACCAATTAATTTCAATGGGGAAATCCTGTTGATGTATCAATCAGGATACTTCCCAGATCACCTACAATGGTTGGGCTTCCTTTGGCCGTTTGTTTTAGGTTGCTACTACAGAACATTGTTTCCCATCATGGCATGACTATGAGAAAGGTGCCTCTCCCTAGGTTTTAAATGTGCCAATACTGGTCGATCTTCCGATGTTGGAATTTCGTTCTCTGTGCCTTGACTCAGATGGGCGTGTAATTACGCCTGCATTATTGGGGCTCTGCTGCGCGCTCTGGGTACCTGAGAACTTGATAGTCGGGCAACGTTTCGTACCACAGGTGCGACAATCATCTTATCCTGGTTCCTTCTCCAGTTCTTCAGGATGTAAGCTGCCAGCTCTTCCCTGTTAAATAAAAAGCCCTGAACTTGGAGGGATCTAAGATTCTCCTTTCCGCATGGAAGATTCTTTAAATCCCTACAATATGATCTCTCTCCGGTTCTGGACACACTGCCCGTTTGCCGTCCGAGTGCTTATTGTGCAGTGCATAACTGGTGAATATTGATTGCACCCATTTTCAGAGTGTAGGAGACAGATCAGTGCCAGGCTCAGGTGCGCTGCTGATCCTCTTCAACTCATCATTTACCTCCATCTCGGAAAATGTGATGGTTGCCATGTAGGCCTTCTGTATCTCCACGTATGTACGTAGTGTATGTAAAATAAGGAATATACAAGTAGGGGTGTGTGACTAAGAGCAGTAACGGCAGGCTGTGTCTCTCACAATAGATTCCAGGCATCAATACGGAACACTAAAAAATAATGAAACTTTAAACAGTAAACAGTCTGGTATATGAACATTATCTCTTGTTCATCTAAGATGTGATGTCTTTTGCTGTTGTGCAGTTCCAATAAAAAAAAAACTCATTACACTGTACCTGGGCCGAAATATATTTTTTAATAGCTGATTTTTTATGCCATTTTTTATGCAAGTTTTCTTGTAGACCATTTACCACTGTATATCAAAGATTATTTATCATATCTTACCCGCTATACTCGGTGTGATAAGGGGATGGGAATTCTATAGGACTTGACAGTTGTTGACGCTGCTGATTGTAACTACTAGATCCGCTCACAGAGTTTACAAAAGAAACTGATGATTCCTGAGATTCCTATAAAATCGTAAAAAGTGTATATTTAATTTAATTTAAAACATTGGCAATTAAGGAATGAACATTTAAAAAAAAAAATTATGTACCTGAGAATCATCTGTAAGTACTCCCTTAAAAATTTCTTCAACATCTCGACTGTCCATGTTAGGTAAAGAATCTCTGACCATAGACTCTAAATTCACAGCCAACATAGACAAATCTTCTTTGGATGAAATGTTGCTTTCAACATTTGTGGAATTTGTAGGAGCATCTAAAAATAACACTTTTGAACTGAATACATATAAGAGTAAATCATCACGAAAAACTTGCAATTTCATTAGTTTGTATTTCAAAGAAATGACAAAAAAGTATTCAATTCTAAAAAAATATTTTGAAGTCATTGAAAAGGATTTTCACAAATACAAGAGTACATAGTAAAAAAAAAAACTACTTATATAAGATACACCTAATATTCTCTGTGGTCATTTGCTACATGAAATTTTGACTTTTTGAAATTAACTTTTTATAAAGTTAAATTGTATTGTTTTTAATTTCATTGAAAACATTTCTATACTCTTGATTGTACAACTTTTAGCTTGATATCTTTAGTAGTTGAATGCTGTCAAAACATTCATGGTACTATTTTTTGGGAATAAATAATGTTAAAATGTTTTATTGAATTATGAATATTAATGTTTAAATGTAAATTTGTATATTATGTAGGAAAATTGAAGTGAAATGTATCTTTTCACATCAGTGTACTCTGGTTACAGTTGAGCTCATATTTTTGAAAAACCTTATATATTAGAGAAATATTGAAATAGGAGCAGTACAATAATAAATAATAGGAATAAAAATATCTTTAACCTTTGGGAGTAACATCAGAATTAACAGTTTTGGTAGGCATTTCCGTACTGGTTTCACCTACTCTACTTTCACTACTGGGCTGGCTGGGCAGCATCATAACTTCCTTGAGAGCTTTAGAGTCATCAGTCTGTAAAGGTTCACCAGTATGACCTGATGAGTCCCCTTCCAACTTTATACATTTATCAGGATTTAATTCATTAGCTTTATCTTTTTCTTCCCTTTCCTTCTCTTCTTTAGAACGAATCGCTTCAATAACTTCTAATTCCTCCTGCAAACAATTTCTTTTATATAAACTTTATATATACTTTAACTACGGTTTCGCTTCTTATATATTAATTAATTATGGAAAAAATATTTTTTATTATGTTTAATAAGCTAGTCTCGCTTTAAATTAGTGATGCAATGAACATGAATACGAATATTCGTATTCGCCGAATAGTAGATATTTACCGAATATTCATATTCGCCGAAAATCATCACAAATATTAAAAACAAATTATTTATAACTGAACGCAACACAAATTACAGTTTGGCTGTGCACCGTGTATCTGAACACACCTAAGCACTATATTATCGGGGATTCCCCTACCATTGAATGAATGGATTTGTTGAGTTCTCAAGTTGTCAATTGTTACTTGTTTCACAGCATAACATGAGTTCTTTCATCTAGTTTCGTTGGGTTATTAAATAAGGTTAGGTGCTCATTTAATGTAATTTTTGTTTTGTAATACGTATTTTTCGTTCCAATTTATTTCCATTGTGTGTAAGTGTTAACTTTTATAAAATAATTTCAAATTAAATCTAATAACATGACCTCTCGTAAGCCTGAAAAAAGTGATATTTATAGTCGACCACTGGGAATGTACAAACGGATAAAAGAAATGTTATGCTTTTTGAACTAATTGTTAATTTTAATTATTAAATCTCTTAGTAAAAAAAGAACAGTGGTGTATTATTTATTACTATTATTCGTCGAATATTAGGCTTGATATTCGTATTCGTGAAAGTAGTATTCGTTGCATCACTACTTTAAATATAAACTTCTTTACATCTGAACAATAACATTTGGAACACATCAGCAATATTTACTCATTTAAAATTGGGGATGATATCGTCCCATGATAGCCAAAACATCGTAACCGACAAAAACAAAATTTTACAGGAGAAGAATTTTTCTTCTCATATATGAACTAAATTTTGTATTGAGTATTTATTTTATTGATATCTTTCGCTTATCGTTATAAAAATCGTTTAATTCCCACTGCTTTGAGGATAAATGGCGGTTACGTTGTTTTGCCCGGCTATTAGGTGATACCCTTTGTCACTTACAATGGTTTGCTCATCATAAGAAATGTGCACATATGGAAATAAAAACATTCATTTTTTTAGTTCTACATTTAAAATTTTTATGAGGCGCATTTTGCCTTACGAGGGCATTATCAATCTAAATGTTTTACGTTTAACTTATATTTATATAAAAACTATTGAAAAGAAATGCTACATCATTTTAAGAATTAGTGTAGGTTTTGTATTTCTGCACGATTCTAAGAAACAATTTTGTTTAAACACAAAGGAAAGGTAATACGTGCAATGAGGAGGATAGCTATACAATTTGTTGCAAATGAAATAGAGACAGCATTATTAATATTAATTCTTGGAAAAAATAAAGTTCCACACAAATGGTATTCTATAAATGCGGAAATTCCCGCATTTTTAAAATACCATTTTTTTGAAAGAATAAATAAGAAATGTTTTTATTTATAATAAGTGTATTTGACATAATAATATTCAATTATGTGTATATTGCTAAGTATGTTCTCTTTACAATAAAATGCTGTAAGATAAATGAATGCACAGGTATATTTTATTCGATCTACACACAAACGAATTTCAAAAGAATTTAAAAAATTTTGGTAACTAACACCAAATGCATAATGCTATACTTGTGCATCATCCTCATTATTTGATTCTGCTAAAACATCACCTATGTACTTAAGAATCATGGGAGAGTATCAAGTATTCATGAAGAAATCTTCTGGTAATTATGTCATTTTCACATAATTTATGCAGGTCATTATATTTTGCTTTTGATATTTACAACAGACATTCACCTACTTTTCATCTCCCCTTTTGTAAGACCAACTCAAAACAAAACTCCTTTATGTACAGATCCACAAACTCATTTAATACAAACTACCACCACATTGACATTTTCAACTCAACAATAAGAAATATAAAACCAACAATATCTACACTACCGCACCCAAACTAATTGGTACATTTTATCTTCCCTTCTACTCCCGTCCATTCCCCTTCACCCTCTCCACTCGCTATTAAAGTAAGTTAAAGTAAATTATTATATTCAGTGGAAAATTTGTAATTGGCATAATTTTAAAAACCATTATTTCATATTTTTAAGATTGTTGTTTTGCCGTTAATTCCCCAAAATAAAATAAATAAATATTTTCAGTCTTTCCTTGTACAGTTGTACCGGTAAAGAATTGTTTGTTTTTTTTTAAATAGAGATGCGATCACGGAATACGTGTCACATCAATATTCTTACTATTTTCAAACTAAGCTAAGCGCTTGTGCTATGAAAATAGGACTAACTTGCTAGTCTGGAGTGAGGTTCGAACCCGCGACCTTTGGATCACGAGGCGAGTGTCCTAACCACAAAACCAACAAACTACTACAACAAGATTACTGATGAACTTTGCCAGGATCTAATAATTTTTCTATATCAATAATATCTATCTTGCTATCATAAAAAAGCCATATTTTAGTTCAATATTAGGACAGTTTTGTTTAAATGGCGCACTTCTAAGCTCGATAAATTTTATTTTATGTTATGCCGGCAAGTAAGACAGTGAAAAAGATTTCCAATCATGAAAATCGTCATGGGTCACCAGTGTTATTTTAAAATTTTTAGGATTAGCCTCTGCATTTGAAATCATTGTCGGCCATTCCGAAGCTGCCCAAATCACTTGACGCTCAAATCACAAAACTTTCAATAGTCAAATGTATAGAATCGACAGGCATCATTGAATGACCAGGAAGTAAAAATGATATCTTTATTGCTTGTATAAGTGTAGCTGTTTTCATAAAATATGATCTCATGAATAGTAATCAATGAATAATAATAATAATAAAAAATTATAATAAAAAAAGGACGCTTGATCCTTACCATGTTTTGCCTAACCTACATTTTAGGTCGCTGTCGCTTACGATAAAATTTATGGAGGAAAAAATCCATATTGCGTGCAATAATTTGTGTTATTATCAAATTGAGATGATGCGTTTAGCTGTTTAGGGTGCTTGTAACAAGTTAAAGCTATTTGAGCAAAATTGTCGGTTACGATGTTTTGACTATCATTGGACGATATGCTGGGACTGTTTACAGTATGCAGTTAAATCCTGTTATTGAATCCTGTTGTTTCATATAAAAATTCATTTATATAGCGAAATTTCATTAATATGTATAATGAAATTATTTTAGTCCCAGACAAAAACTTCCCAATATATTTATGTAAATATGTAAGGAAAAAAGTCAGAAAAATACTATTTTACATTGGGTCATGTCATTCAACAAAGTGGATGTGGAATTGTTTTATAGTTTTACGACGGTCGCCTCACAAGACAAGGCTGTAAAACTCTCCAACAGACCACCTTCTAAATTTCTCCTTAGGATCATAGTTCCAACTAACAACACGCACAACCCCGCGTCCAGTTTGACATGGACTTATTGCAGATTGTTAAAATAGGTTAGAATGACACACTTTGGAGGGACACATGTCTATGCCTCTAGAAACTAATTTTATTCCACAACTGGAAAAAATAAAATACAATAGGACATCTTAGAACTCCGGTATGCCAGTCTTACTGTAACACTCCGATTACCCGTAGACTCGAGTCTGTTCCGCTTTGAAGGCCTACAATTGTTTATTCTACGCTTGTTGTCTCAAATTGTCACACGAAATAATGAATGAAGAACAATTAAAAATATATGATTATTTTAAGTTCTCTCTCCTCCATACGCGTAGCACGTAAAGTATATAACTTGTATATAGCACGTAAAATATATATAATGATGACTCATTTAATAAATTTTGTAAGACGCTACTGGGAAGTTTTAGATTTTTTTTTTATATACATATATAAAAAAAAATCTAATATATTTAACCCTTAACTACCTACCACATATTTTTGTTACACAACCACCTGTCACACGTCTGTGGAACTCCCAAATAAAATAATTCACAATGGTAAAATTTAGTAACGAAAGATTTTGTATTTAATTAAAATTCTATTGAGGAACATTGTATCGGACAGGTAGAATTATGACGACGGGATGATGATGACCCGTCTGATATGACGATGTGATGATGATGATGACCCGTCTGAAGTCATGAATGTTAGCCCTTACGGAGGGCTCAGGTCCGTTGTATGGGCCCACCTCGCCTCCAAGCGGATAGTCGGCGCGGGCACTGAGCCGGCGATATGTGACATCTCCGACGGAGGGCGTTGGAAAAATTCCACGAAGAAATTACATTTTTGGTCTTATCTTGTAAAGTGTTGAAATATTTGAAATACTTAAGAAAATGAAATATTTAAGTTTGATGAAATATTTAATGAAATATCTTAAGAATGAAATATTTAAGAATTAGATAAGACATTTGTAAATGTAATACTGAATAAAATTGATGTTTCGTGGTCTTGATATACAGGGAAAGCTCGCGCGATGGGAATAAAATCATTTTTAAATCGCGCGGAGCGCCGCGGACTATCATAGAATGGCCGCTATTTTGATGGAATTTATGTAAATGTCCTGCCTCGAAGAGGCGAGGAAGTAAAAATACATAAGTATTTAAATGTGCCAAATGAGTCCTTTGTGTGGTATTGTAAAGTAGAAATTAAAATAAAAAATGTTTGATTGAGAGTAAAATATCTCGCATGGGCCCCGATAAACTGGCCTGACCGCGCCGCCTGTACGCAGCCCGCGCGAGTAATGGAAAAAACCCGGCGCCCTGGTGGCGACCGTGCGGCTGAGTGGGGCCACCAGCGAATATTTTTGAACTCTGATTACGGACGTTACAGACATCCTGGTGAGCTGAAGCATTTTTTATTGTGTTCCTCATATGAACATCTATGGGAGTGATATGTTTTTGCGTGTTTGGAAAGTTAGCTAGTGCGCTTTCTTGGTGGTGACACACTTTGTCTGCCCATTACGCAATTAATATCTATCCGACATACTTGAAAATATCACCAAAGGATGCGCTTGGTTGAGATCTATCTAATGGTATAACTTAGAATCTCGTAAAATCATGTTTACTATTTTTAACCGAATTAAATGTAAATTAATTCTTGAAAATGCCGCGGTAAATCGGCATATTTTGTTGAATAACTAGGTAAATTCACTCTTGCGGTTCCAGTAAACGACATCATCCTATGGGCAAGACATAGATTGGTATAGATGATGTGTTAAAATCCCCGGGGGGGTGGCGTTTAATTTGCTATTGATTAAAATATTTAATTTTAATCCGCGAATCGGCACGGGAGGCCGTCATTTTGCTCTCCGAGCGCCCGGTGAATCGAGCGCGCTGATTGGTCAGCGGCGCGTGTCAGGGGGAAGCTTTCCGCACTGTATAAATACTGCGCCGGGCGGGCGAGTGCTCACTACTGCTACTTCTGCTGGGAGCCTCTGCCGAGTACGCCTACTGGAACATTTTATTCTGCGTTTTACTTCACACCCTGCTTGACCCCTGCTTAAGATGGCGGCTGAGAATATACGGGCCAGCCTCTGCAATCTCCTGTGCTTCTGGACTCCCGCGACGGACGATTCTCTATGAGGCATTTCGCATTCAAGGCGAAAGGCTCTGCACTACATGGAAGTGTTACCACTGTGTCGTCTCCGAAGCGGGCCGAAGGGCGAAAACCTCGGCCTTCGGAAGCAGGCTTGATGGAACCGCGCAAATTTATCAGTTCCCGTGCGGAACAAACATATTAAACTCTTTATTAGAAAAAAAAAGGCACATGAAAATCAACATTTTTTTCTTTTCATCTTAAATAATTGTCAATATCTCTTATTGCAGGCTTACAAACTAACATATTTGGGAAATGAGATCCACAAAAATTATCATATAGAATAGGAACTTCTTATTATTTTTTTTTAATGTTGAATATTGACGTTAACGTTGAAATTAACAAACATAGAAAAAAATAAAAATTCTCCATAAAATCACAAATTCAATAAAATTGCAAACTCTACATTCACAGTATTTCACATCAGCGAAAACACAGCTTGTTTGAGCCTTCAAGGCAAAAAAAAAAAACGGTGATATAAGAAAAATTGTTTACTTTTTTTTTTACAACACATAAATTATTAGAGAAATATAAATACGCTTTTTTAAATTCTAGACTAAAAACATTTAAAATTCTAATAATAGTACGTGACTTGCGTTTCCATATATTTTAAATGTCGGTACTCCATATGGTTGTCTCGTTTCCTCGCAACCTTTCTATCGTGCAAGGACACATAAAAATACGCTTGTGCAAGGTTTATCTGATACGAAGTAGCATGACCTTTCCGACGCATATCTCCACTTTAGCGAAATTAATGAGAAAAAATACAGTTATTATATACCATTAGATGGCTTCTTTTTTTCACTTTTTAATGATCCAAAAAAGTCAATATGGATTTTTTTGCCGTCCGTCATTATTCTACGATCATGATGATATCATTAATTTAGATTTTATTTTTCATAATATATTTTAACGTAGATGTCACGCTTCAATGTTCTCACGCACGCCCCTGATACATACTTTTTTTTTACAACACCTAAATTATTGGAGAAATATACATACGCTTTTTTATATTCTAGACTTAAAACATTTAAAATTCTAATAATATTACGCGAGCATGACTTGCGTTCCCATATATTTTAAACGTCGGTACTCCATATGGTTGTCTCGTTTCCTCGCAACCTTTCTATCTCACAAGGGAACACGTAAAAAATACGCTCTTGCAAGGTTTATCTGATATGACGTTTGTTCATGTCTCGATCTCGTATTGAAGTAGCATGATCTATCCGACACATATCGCCACTCTGACAGCTTGAAAAATGTATGTACCGCCTTAAATATTGTTTTATATTTGTGACATTCTGGAATTTCAATAAATGTGACAAATTCTAAGTAGTACTGAATACATTATTTTATATTTCATAAATGTCATTAATTTAATTCCTCAAAGATTTACGCATTGCCTGAGTTTTCTATATACAGAATAACCTTTTGTTTGCACAATTTCTAATTGTGAATATTGCATATTAAACTGATAATGGGCATCTTATTTGTGTCACTGAGATTTTTTAGAGCATTTTAGAGCGCTACATTTTGTGTGTATTCATTTCTTTTCCGTTGTATGTGGGAACGTTATTACGAAATTTCATCTTAAGGGATTCCTTGGATTTTGTTATAGTTTTTACCGCACATAAATATATTGTCACAAACCTGGTTGAGACAGATGGTGAGTATTGGTGAACTAGCTCTATCGCTGTCACTGTCAGAGGAGGCCCCTCCCTCACGGCCCGGAGCTGTGGGAGCCTCCAACAAGTCCCGCCCGAAGAAAGCTTCCTGCATATAAGAGGGGAAAGCTTCCATCAACCGGGAGCGGGGCTTTCTTCGGGGCTTCTTCCTTACAAGATTTGGACTTTCGGAAGCTCCTGCACCTAAAAAATAATCAATTGAAATTTGCAATTAGTGAAGGAAGCCGGCCACGATATGACTAACCTCAGTACTGTGCCGTCAATATGACCCTTACTACTCGGGCGCATTGACGCTCTGACGCTCTGCCGCTTGCCGCTCGTATCGTACCCGAAGCCTAATAAGTTTTTATTTGCTGGTCCCTTGAAAAACGTATTAAGAGAGTTTCACTGTAATTACTAATTACTTTTGCAATAATATTTATTTTATCTTCACCCATTTTTAGCAACCATGAGTAAATCAAGAAAATATTTGGAATTATTGAAAGAAATTTCTAACATCCTCTGAAGAAAGAGCATTTGAAAGTGAAAGTGAACATGAATCCGAGACTTCCGAATCCTTCGCGAAATGACAGAAGAGTCATCAGAAGAAGAAAACATTCCAGGTCTCGGTAGAAAAAGAATGGGCATTTTCTCAAGCACTGACTCCGAGAAAGAGTCATGCACCTCCAAAAGCAATACAACAGAACTACTTGCTGTCGATAGAACACAATGGGTGGGCTTTGAAGCAAGTGGGTCCAGCGGTAGACTACCCATTCACAAAATATTCAAAGGTGTCGCAGGACCTACTGGATATTCCAAAAGAAATGTGATGTCGGGACATGTGCGAACTGCCTTCAAACTGATAATTGATACGCGCATGTTAGAACATATCAAAGACTGCACAGAAATAGAAGCGCGCCGTATTCTAAAAAAGAATTGAACCATTTCAATTGAACAATTGAGGACTTCAGTTAAATAAAATATTTAATACGAAAAAAACGAAGTACTTATGTGCAACCGTCAATTTGACGGGTGCCGTAGAGATAAGTATATAAAAAATGCCCGTAAACCTAGTGCTAATATATATTTTATTTGCTGGTCCCTTGAAAAACGTATTAAGAGAGTTTCACTGTATATATGTAGTGACCGAGGATTTCTGGAGAGTCAGTTAAAAGTTCAAAATTGTTATTTACTTTTTTAAATACCTGTTTAGGTTGATTCTTTTTTCTAAGAACTGTGTTTGTTTTGTTAAAATGTTTAATTTTCTTTGTAAGAAGTTATTACTGACTTATTATTTTACTTTATTTATTATTTCTAATACCTGTGCTGTGTGTTGACCTGCTGTGAATTGAGTGAAGACTGAAGGAGCCTTCCATAAACACAGAGATATCTCTAAACATTTTAGATCACGGGCATTCAAACGTGATGAAATTGATAAAAAAAAATTTTTTTCGCAAGTGAGAAAAGCAAATGTGTCAATATTGGATACGTTAGTAAAATAAATGTCCTAATCTAACCAATATGCATTAGCATAACAAATATTGCGTTTTCGTTTGCGAAATGATTTCTTGATAACAAAACACATACACGTTTTTCACAAAATTAATGGCATTTTTCATGAGTTTTATGATTTACAAATTTCGCAATCGCATCGCAATTTTTTTTGTGAAACTCGAATTAAAAGGGTTCCGCATAATTTGAAATATTTTTTTGGGTCCTCTTAATTTCCAATTAACGAGGTTTTACTGTACATACTAGCAACTATTGGGAAGCAAGCATACATAACTCGGGATGGAAATACTCACTGGTAGGCGTTGTGGGTGTGGTAGCCGCGTCACCCTCAGTATTAGTGGGAGTACGTGCTCCATGCTGGGCTGCCCGCCCTCGCACACTGAAGCCTCCGATGCCCACCCTATTGAGATTTCTCTGCCGCTTCCTGCGTAGCACTGTGAGCCCAGATTCTGTATTATACGTGGTGAAGCCTTCCGGAAGGGGACCATCCTGAGATACAGTCCATATCATGCCTTCTTTGTACGGACAGGTCCCTACAAGGCAAATCAACAATTTAACCCCTGCATTATTACGATTGAAGCCTTCTATTTTTATGAGAGAAGTGCATCACTTCATTAGTTACTTTTTAAAAATTAAGATTTCCTGCCAAGAATTTTAAGGAATTATCCCTAACATCTCAGCTCAAGCAGAGATTGCATCCAATTTATGACCTGATTTATAAATTACAATTCATGACAGATAACTTCATTTTGATTGGACTGTGTAAATTTGATTCCTTTAAGTCCATTGAAGCTTAACCGTTTTAGTGCTGAGCCATTTTCTTTAATTTCTATTGGTACAATAGGAAAAAATCATAGCTGCACACAAACTATGAATTTGATAAAATATAAACTTCGCGGACACTCGGCAAGTTTATATTTTTTACCTATCTAACTCGCGCGCGAGGACACACTGATGTGAGCAGCGCCGCATTTTTCACGCAATTTTAGAGAGGATGCAGAAGAAGCGCGATAGCGCTGCTTAGCACTTAAACGGTTAATATTGAATTTTATGAGGTATTTTTAGTTAATTAATAATGGTAAAGAAATTTGAAATATATTCATGTGAAACAATAATAAAAAATGTATTGTTGTTTCAATGTAAAATTTAACTTTGATTTACATGACTATCAACTGGTTAAATAAATTTATTTATCTTAACCTGGTTCTTCTTTGATGTCCATGGGATCTAATTTGTTATCTTCATTATCACAATCACCTCCCTGCACTACAGATTCTATAGCAGCCATTATACCTGGAACATTTATAGAATTAATCATTCGGAAAAACCATTTACGATCAAGTACACAAAAGGCCTAATCAAATTAATTTTCTTAATTTGTGTGCAAGATAATGGAAGACAGTAAAAATCCGTTAATCCAAACTATAATTCAAAATTCAGTATAATTTGAAAAAATTATTCATATTTTATAATCCCTCAAATGAATATTCCTACAAAATAGTTTTCTAAAAAATTTATAATTCGAAATCTGAAATAATTTTCAGATAAAATTATGAAATTTAACATGCAGTCATCTATGTATATAAATGTGAACATTTGCAAATACTTTTGATACCTGTGCTGATTCTTTTTTCGCCAAGCTACTTCAATCCAAGGCCAATCACAGGGCCTTGAACATCTGTACGTATAATAGTAAACACATCCCCAAACAGCCGGCTAACACCTATTCACATAACACAATGAGGTGGGGGTTCCAACTGTAGACGATTAAATGGCCAAAACGTTAAATAATAATTCGTTAATAATAATAGTTGTTCCGTTCAAGATAGGGGATGGACAAAGAGGGTTTGTCATTCTATCGTCTAGTTATGATTACAAACAGCACATGTAGTTTCATAATACTTTAGTTAAACAGCGCTTATCAATAGAGGAATGAGGGCATCACGACATCTTGTGCGGGAGCAGTAGTTACCATATAACATAAATAAATTATATAGTTACTTACATGAATAGTTAGTTAGCTAGTTTGGTTAGTTATAGTTAAGACGAGCACGGGGTTTTTTACATCATTTTGCATGAAAATTCATTGAAAGGAATAAAAAAATGATTTTTTTTTCAAATTTTTAGGGGTACCCAGAAAAATTACATTTATATAAATGAAAATCATTTTTTTAATAAAAAAAATATTTGCAAAAATTATTGTACAAAATAGTCACCATCTCAATTTAATACCTTCCTCAAATAGTCCAAGAGTCCATTTATTATTCCATCTATAAATTTTGTAAAGACGGAAATAAATTATGGTCCCATGAAGACCGGTAAATATGGGGTATGTGGTCAAAGTCTTCCATTGTAAACATGGGTAGTTTTTGTAAAAAAATTCTAACACTCTCCAAACATAATCTCAATGCTGACAAAAGAAATATGTGCGATCTGAACGACAGATGAATCACAAGTGACCATCAAAGTTACACAATATAAAATACGTCCTTTCTTCTGGGAACCCCTAGTATACCGAATTTCGAATTATAATTGTTTGTATTAATGACATTTTACTGAACCATGTTTTTAAACCTTACCAATTTTTTAAACGGATCTGTGAACACTGGACTATGAGAACCAATCTTAATATTATCGCAACTTGCAATTTTTTTAATTGACATCTCTGGATTGACCTCAATTTCTGCTGCAATTCAATCTTCAATGATAATTTTAGGCATTCCACTTGGAGGTTACTTCTTTACTAAAATCTCCTGATTTAAATTTCACAAAAATTTTTTTACATTGACGAACATTCAATTTGTGATCGTAAACTGTTTTTGTAAATGTAAACTAATGTACATATCTCGTTGCTGCTATTGCTGTGTACAATGGCCCAAGAAATAGGATTGCCAATCTGGTAAATAACTACTGCGTTGATATCAACTTCTTCGATGAATCATACGTCTCATTCTCATCAGCGGCAAAAAGATTGTTATCACAGTATTAAAACTACCCTCAACTCTATCTTATTATACCATGTTGTTACTATGCTAGTATTTTCTTTATATATGTGCAATTTTTCTAATCCATTCATTTAATTCTATTAATTTTGTAAAATCCATGTATATAGCATTGGCGTGTGAATATAAATAAATAATCCCTTTGATTCCAATCAGATTTCCCATCAGTTCCAAGAGAAAAAACCTTAAAACATAAACAAACCACGGTGGTGGTTTTAGTTCCTGAGGTACATTTTTCATTTAGGGATGCATCCCATATTCTGTGCACTTTTTTATGATTGTTGGACGTAAAAGACTGAAATTTACCCTCAATTTGAATGCATACAAGTTAACTAATTCACTCTGCGACTAATGTAATACTTTGATCACAAAGTTATGATTGGTTGTGTAGACAATCATGCCCTCCTCATACTTTAAACCTAATATCCATCCTTCTATTCTAAACCATTTATCTCCCAGCGCACACACTACGATGGTCAACATACCAACCAATAGAACCCGAAAAGCACAAAATGAAACACCCACCCGGATTCTTGTCACTGGGGGCGTCCCCCTTGGGTCGTCTCTTTTTTCTGGCACCAAGCTGCCCCTGTTGGCCGGCAGCCTCCCCTTGTAGGGCGCGCATGGCCCGCATGCCACCTGCACTCAGGCAAACTCCGTCCAGATAGAATTCCCCGGCCACAGGGGGCGAATTCGGCCGCGCCCCCGGAAGAGAGGCAGGCAGGGGCGGAGGAGTGGGAGCAGGAGCCGGAGTCGCCACCACAAGGTGGGGCGGGGGCACATCCCGTGGCCGGCACAACAGACAACTATAACTGTAAAGTGGAAATATTTCATAAGTAGCCAATTCACATTCGTACGCCATGCAGATATTATAAAACTTTACATCTCTCGTTAAAATAAAATAGTGAGGATTTGTCTACTGACCAAATTCCTTTAAGACCAAGTGGGTGGGGTGGAACCTCGTAATTAGGTTGGGACCGGACCAGCTGAATTCAAAATACTAAAACATCGGGTAGTCTTTGTTGTAAGACTCAAGTGTTTTACATTGTCAATATTGAATTACAGTGAAACTCACTTTTAATAAGTTTTCCCGCTTAATAAGTTTAAATTATGCGGTCCCGAAAAAGTCCCATACGAATCCCATATTTTTTTAGGCTTAATATGTTTTCCGCTTATGTTCATTTCTCGCCTAAGTCGTGAAAATATTTATAGCCGAACTCAATTTATTCATACAAATAAATCTTCATAATACGTTTTTCGGAAGACGAAATTTTGTTAAAATGAAAAATGGGCACAATAAAAATTAAGTGGGTTTGGCGGCGTCACAAAAGTTCTAGCCACTGAAAAAACCCTGTAGTATTTGTATAGGCTAATAAAATAATATTTAATAAATAAATTTATCTGGCAATTATTTACGGTAATTTTTTCAAAATCAATCAACGTCGAAGCAAAATAAATTCGCCTAAACGAAACTGTTTTCATTTTGGTTGTATTTTTTCGAGGAAACAATTGGCAATATTAATTACATTATATCTCCTATTGTTTTCTAAGGCCGGCGTCACACTAGGTGTATCTTCCTTCGAGTCTTTGACGCCGCGGAATGCCGCCATTACGTGGATCATCAATCACTTTGCCCCGCCGGCAGAACGCTCTTTTCGGCGTCTGTTCGGTTCCCCGCCCGCGGAATTTACGCCAACGTAAAATCGGTGACGTCGCGTCTCGTGTTTTTGATTGCAACGTGCCACATTTGAGATTTTCCGCACGTATGTTTGTTTTCCGCGCGGTCCGCCGCGGAATGTAGTAGTATGTGACGGCTAATTTCGGCTAATTTGAAAACATTAAGGTAGTCTGAGATCAAACGTAATTCAAATAAAAAAAATCGTAATTAATCACAAATAAAAGGACGTTGCTCAAGGTGGTATGTTGAATGTACACCTAAAGCCATGTATTCACTAGGGGACAAATTGTCCCTCAACAGCACGCGCGGCATAGAGTCTACGTGACGTTGCAACGTCGTGCACTGTTCCGCGACCTCGCGCACAACATAGCGCGGCATTTCTACGTGCCGTGGCAACGTTGCCATGCGCACGGTACCCGAGCGTAATCACTGCAACATTCCACGGAGCGTCAGTACCCGTGGTATGTTTACAAGTGAATACGCATGCGCTGTATCTATCAAGATGACAATGCGGGGAAACGAAATCGTTCTCGAACTCATCGAGCTATATCGATCGAAGATCGTATAGAATGTCCGTCCTTCTTTCTCTTTGCAGTAAATAATTTCGCATTCTCCTCTTTTTTCTCCTCTTACTTTTCAATAAACTCATTAACATAAACAGATACGCGGCTATCATCATAACCTCATAGGGCGATATATTTCCGCGACGTCTGGAAAACAATAAATATTTGCAAAAAGGACCTTGTTTTTAATAATATTCAATTTACTACAGTAAAACCTCGTTTATTTGAAATTGCGACCCAAAAAAACATTTCGAATTGCGCGGAACCCCGTTTTCGCCAAATGAGATACCGCAGCTGTCAACATAAGCTCATCGGGTGACATTTCCGCGACAAGATATGCGAGTCCCGGTGTGTACACGTCAAATGGCCGCGTCATTGTCCCCGAAACATGAGCGTAGATGTTGATGAGACATGCCGAGCGGAATGTTTCGCGATTTGTCCCCTAGTGAATACATGGCTTTAAAATCAATATATATAAAAAGAAACCCGTGTTTCCCTACCTGCCAAGTTTTCGCCACAACCAGCCGCAACTACCCACCGGTGGTTATGGTGGTGGATAGCCCTTGGTGTCACATCGAAAATATACGAGTTTGGTGGGGGTGGCTGTGCGTGGGTGGGAGTGGGTGACGAAAATGTGCTTTCTAGCACGTTGTTTTGTTATGGGAAGGCCACAAATGCTTCAGATTGTTTCAAAATAGGCGCGCCGACTGTGTCGGTGAGTCTAGAAGGTTCCGGAAAAACCTGCTCTAGAAAGTTCTGGAAGGAGAAGGTTCTAGAAAATTCCCGAAATTTCTATAAGGTTCTAAACTGAGTGGCGGAATATGTCGGTGTGTCTAGAAGGTTCCCGTACATTCGAAAAATTTCTCGAAAGTTCTGGAAGGAGAATGTTCTAGAAGTTTCGCGAAAGTTCTATGACGATCCAAACAGTGTACTAAAAATCTACGCGTGCGAAGCCGCGCGGGCACAGCTAGTATACTATACAGAGCAGTTGTGGTATTTTAACCGGTGAAACACCAGCTGTTATTTGAGATTTGGCAACCATCTGTACTAGAAAACAATTATATCTCAGTTGTCAGTCATCGATACAATCAGTTACAAATACCAAATAATTGTACCTAAAATAACCCGTTTATACAGAGTGTCCGGTGACCGGCGTCGGAGCCCTTAGCAGCATAAAATATGATCAATTTCATCGACAAAACACCTCCTACAAGTCATCACAAGATGAACGCGCATAAAGAAGTATAACTTCAACGCACTTTCATCTATATTTTAATGTTTTTACTCCCTTTTAACTCATAGCGTCTGGTTGGTTGGTTGCTTGTCGGACGAAAAAACTTTGGATCGATTTTCAACCCTTTTCCCGTGATCCAATCGAGCTGCGGCCTCGCAAGCAGACTCGTGGCGACGATCAAGAAGATCTATCAAATTTTGTTAAAAAAAGTAATACTTATAGCATAATTTCGGATTTTTCAAATTTTTAATGGTTTTTTCGTACAATTCAGTAAGTTGTACGGAGATTCCGACGCATATGGTAGACATGAAACCTGAAGAGGGAGTATTGTAAACAACTTGGTTTTTATGGGTTACTTTTTTCAAGAACATCAAATGTTAAAGATCTAGGTGTTAGATTTGTAAGCAACCTAACATTTAACGATCATTTAGAGACGATCAGTGGTAATGCTTTGAGAATGTTAGGATTTGTTCCGCGTACTGCCAGGGTTTTCGAGAATACACGCGTACTGAGAACTCTTTACAACTCCTTGGTGCGGAGTAGACTCGAGAGTGGCTCGATGATCTGAGGGCCACATGAGGTCAAATACTCTCTTATGGTGGAGAAAGAGCAAAATAAGTTTCTGAGATATCTCTACATGAGAGAGTCCGGGCATTATCCTTGGCTTTACCCAACCGAGTTCCTCCAGGGTATGCTTGGCTACAACAGTCTAGGGACTAGAAGGAATGTGTATTTGATTCCACATTTTTATCCATTGTTGCGCGGTATGATCGACAATCCTGAAATTATGCGGAGCATTGGTTTGTATGTTCCTGATAACTACATTAGACATCGTCAGCATAGATTGTTTCACATTCCAATACACAGGACCAACCTGCCGATGGTTACGCCTGTCGGAAGAGCCACAGCTATGCTGAACAAAATCGCTTTGGGTGTTGATATATTCCACGCGTCTGAGGGGGTTTTCTCCTACACCTTTGACCAGATTTTATTTTTAATTTATTAAATATTTTTATTTTGATATATACCTCCTAATATGTATGCCTTAAACATTTTGTTTGTAATGTACATATTATCAAATAAATTGAATTGAATAAATAATATTAATATTACATTTTATTACTTTCAGATCAAATCAACCGCGATTGCTGGTGGAGGCCCGCGACGCATCCGAATCAGCCGCGCGACGAACGGGCGTCCAGTGCAGAGCCGGCCGTAGAGTGTCAGCGCTGTGCCGAAATAAATTTAAACAAAAAAACGAACAATTTGCGACAACCGCGACTAAAAAAATGACAAAAAACACAAAGGCGGCCGAGACACGCTGCGGCCGAGTCAAAAAGAGTCAAGAGAAAGTACGCGACGGTGCCTAAAAAATGTGACACTCTAAACGCGTACCATGTGAATTCTTCCTTCGCTCCCCTGTGACTCTTTCCCCCTCCACACCCCTCTGTACCTCTCGCTCTTCGCCTCTCTTCCGTCGCTTGGACATTTTTTGCACTCTTCCAAAAGCCGCTCCAACCCCAGCCAATTATGCCAAAATCAACCGATTCATTTTTTTAATTCGTCAATAAATAACCCATTCAACGACCTAAATAATCCGGTTAAAAAAAAGTGTACAAAAGTTTTATAAATGAAATAAAATTAATCCTTATCTCGTGACTTGATTGGTCAAAATAATAATAATAATCGTGACTCGGAATTTACGCGAGGCAGTCATGACTCGGCCGAGGACGACTGGTGCACTCGGAGGTGTGAAGATGACGTCGTTGGTGATTTTGACATTTTTCGCCCTCGGAGCTGCAAGTGAGTACTTTTACCTAACATTCGACACCTGGCGTCTTGGTAGAGTTAGTGACGGACATTGTTACACGCAGAATGATATTTTTTGCTTTTTATTCCTCGTTATAAAAATACTCCGCCATTATTTGCGCCATCTGACAGCGTTAGCGACGGACGCAGTAACAGAATTGTGCATTTTGATATTTGCCTTGTTATTATTCGCGACATCCGGTAGCGTTAGTGACGTACATTGTTACACGGAGAATCGTGTATTTTAATGATGCATGTACTTATACTGAAATTCGAATTGGAATTTTTCTGCAATTCTTAAATATTTTATTTGCCCTGTATTGAAGCGAATGAATATATAATATTACATGCACGAGAAAGTTACTTTTAAGTGATAATAAAATAAATGGATGACATTTTTCATACTATAAATCAGAAATATTGTAAAAAAATATCCAAAAATTTAAGTAGTTTTATCTCCACACTATTGTTATCTTGATAAATATTGCTATTTTTCATACAGAATGATCAGGAATCTGCAGGCAAGTTAGTGCATGCTAGTCTTTGGCAAGATTAACACGCATGTGATAAATATTGGCGAAAGGTTAGCAGTACCATGGTTGTGGTGTAAAGTGTTGCGATCATAGAGTGTAGTGTTGTTCCTGACGAAGAGACGGATACGTCTCGAAACCAGTAGACGTAAAATCTGGTTTATATTAATTTAATTAACACTGTTAACGTTCTGTTAGAATATTTTCTATTGAACGTGGAATGAGGAAAGCTCTTCTGATGTTTTTGTTACTAGCTAGGAGACATCCTTTATAATTTAATTAAGTTGTTTGAACAATGTACTCTCAAGACATCCACCTAATTCGCATTTTAAAGAGAATTCTCATTTCACTCATGTCATTTGTTTTCAGGTGAATCTAAGCTCTTTCAGAGAATTGTCAAAAGGGATGATTCGTCTGTTAACGACGCTCCAGAAAATTGCATAGAGAGCTACGAAGTTGTGACGCAAAACCCTCAAACTATAGCAAAAATCGATACACCGGAGATATCCTCGAAATTAGACGACCGAAAGACTACAAAGTCCTTGGAGCAAAACATCGAAGACTACTACAGCAGCGTCGATATAGAGTTCGATCAAATAAGCGACGACTTCTCGGTAAAAGAAGAAAGTGATATAAACGAAAAAAGTACTTTAAGCAACGAAGAAAAAAGCATCAACGATACAGTTTCTAAAAAGATCGAAGATAAAAATGAACAACTAAACGCCGCACGCGACGTTCCGAAAAAGAAAAACGCGACGCGCGAGAAAAGGACTTTAATCGAGAGGAGCATTCGAGGAGACGATTCCTTCGACGACGAAGAGTACGACGATTACGAAGACGTCTCGGAGGACGAGGTGTCCGGGAACGCCGCCGCGGACCGGGACCACGGGAAGCGCTACAGGGACACGTTCTTCGACAGGGTCGCGCAGGAGTCGCGCGGCGGGCGCGCCAGGAGGGAGCTGCCGGGAGAGAGGCCGCGCCGGGACATCACGGGCGACACGGTGCTGCACATCCGGAGCGGGCTGAGCGGCGTCATCAAGTCGGAGACCGACCTGCAGGGCGGCCTGGGCGGCCAGAGGGCCGGCTCCTACGTGGACGACATCGTGATACACCCGAGCGCCTTCCTGCGGGGGGCGAGGGCCGGCAGGGCGGCTGCGGACAACTCCTCGGGCGGCGACCCCGCGCCGGACTTCTTCCAGTGGAGCGCAAATTACGAGGAGGGGAACGACAATGATTCCGAGACGCGCGCCAACGACACCGAGGAGGTGCTGGCCACGCTGGAGACCAGGAGGGTGGTCGCCTGCAGGCTGCCCGCCGACGTCACCTCGGTCGCTTGGTTCAAGGACGGCGAGGTGAGTAAATCCTTTATATTAATTAAGATTAATTATACAAGTCTCACAGAGATGAAGCTGTTTATACGTGAAACGTGTGTGGAAGTCTTTTTATGCGATGGCCCAGGGCTCAAAACGTGCATGACCCGGCTTAAGTAATCACTCTACACAATGCAACGTTTACCAACATCGTAAGAACATCCACACATTATAGAATTTTTGAATGTTCCAAATCTGAAAACCTTCCGTTTATGGACTATATTAGAGACATCTTTAGTCCTTCTTGTGAAATAATACTTCTATATTTTTAATGTGGAGTATTAAGAAATATCCTTTAAAAGTGCATATACATTATTTTCTTCCGAATTATTTATCATATACATTAGAATGCTCCTGAATAGCAATATTTTAAATTTTTACTAGTATATATTTAACAATATTTTTGTGTATTTTTATTTTGTACTAGCGGACCCGCCAGACGTTGTTATCTCTGAACATTGTTTGGACATGACGATGTCTGGTAAGTCTAGTAATAAAAATAAAAAATCCTAAAATCCGACTACAGCGCCGCCTACCGTGTCTAGTTGTGAATCTAAACCATCCAGGGACCCACTAGAACGCACACAAAAAATTTCATTAAAATCGGCCCAACCATTTAGGAGGAGTTTAGCGACATATACACGTACAGAAGAATTATATAATGTAAAGATATATGTGGTGGCCAAAGACGCGTACATATACACGTGTAATGAGGTACCACATATGCTGACATCGAGCACGGCAGACCGTTACCGTCGATACAGATGTCGAGGTAAAAGCGCTGAACACAACGAACAAGGCGACAATGTAAGCCGCACCAATGACCGAGTACAAAGGCGATGTATAGCAGAGGGCATGAAGAGCGGATAAACTCACATTGCTGACCAGACTAAATATAACCCACACGAGCGGCCGAGTAAGACGAAGTCATAATATACCGAGTCATTTGTTCACGACAACTATAAAAACGGTAGTCTCCAGAGCAGACTATCTCACTTCCCCAGTGAACGGCTCGTATAGCGGAAGCCCTCACCGTCATACCTTCGAACGTCACGCTTTCACTTGTAACCTTTGTACCTACTGTATTCTTTATTACTTTTACTTTTGCAATTCAATAAATTCTGTAAAACCATCGTGACTTTACATCATCAACACCGCTTCAACTCATGCTAAACCGGAGGGCTCATCCACCTCCAATTTATGTAATTGTGTTCTCAGAATATGCACATACAAATATTGCTTTCACCACCGTGAACGCGGGAAAATCTTTGAATTGAAAATTAACAGACTTCTCGTCATCCGATCGAGCTGATATTTTGCTCATTGACTCGATGTCGATGACAATGCATTCTTACATACTTTTTTTTTTATAAAACAAACTCACGCACACAAATAATGCATTTTTTGGGGATGTTTGGGCAAGTACCCATTTTGTAGCACTATTGTAAAATTATTTAAATCATGGGCATTTTAGAATTTATCTCTTTATTTAAAATTGCTACAAAACAAAAGTTGGTTGGGTCAGAAGTCCTGTGATAATTTATAGAATAATACAAATATTGAAGAAAAGATTTTCCTGATTATCTTAAATGTAATTTAATACCACTGTGATACAAATTAGCGCAATAAAATGGAAACCGAGTCCTTGAATTTAAAGGATTTATGATAAAAACTTTTTGTTGGTTAATTGTCTACCAAGCGTGTATTAGCTTCACTTATTTGTCTGGACGGAATTTTACCCGCTTCCCGATATCCAATCGAGCTGAAATTTTACATACAGACGTATTTTTGATGACAATACAATGAATTAATTCACTCAAAGTTTTATATTGGAAATTAGTTAGTAGTAACAAAATATGGCGCTAGTTTCCTAGCGACGGGATTTTGTTCTTTGTGTTATATTAATAATAAAAACTAACCCATAAAAACCAAGTTTGTATTATACTCCCTTTCTCATTTACTAGTGGAAACTGGTTTGGCGCTTAACCTACGCGTTGGGCTTCGGTTGGGCGAAGCTACGGAAGGAAGTAATAAAAAATTTCCAAAAAGCCAAAATTATACTATAATCAGGTTCCGTGTCTACCAGATGCGTCGGAATCTCCATACAACTTATGAGTTGTATGAAAAAACCATTACAAATTTCTAAAAATCCAATATTATACTATAATTATTAATTTTTTTAACGAAAATTTGACAGATCTTCTTGATCGTCGCCACGAGTCTGCTTGCAAAGTTCCAGCTCGATTTGATCACGGAAAAAGGATTAAAAATCGATCCAAAGTTTTTGCGTCAAGCAGATGCCACGAGTTTAAATAAAGAGAGTAAAAAAGTACAAAATTACATAGCATGATTTTTTTTTAAAAAACAACGCCTATATTCAAATGTACTGTAAAGAAAAAATAAAATTTTCGGCCAAAAACTTTTTGCCTCACTCTCCAAATAAAAGCGCGGGCGCTTTCTCTCCACCAACATCAGAGTTCCGTAATCTGTAGGAATATCGTGAGCGCCCACCTTCATGATTATTCTTCCAGCCGGTGTCGCTGGCGGACGACAGGCACTACCAGATGCTGGACTCCAGGCACCTGGTCATCGGCAGCGTGGGCCGCGAGCACTCGGGCTCCTGGGAGTGCCGCGGCTCCGGCCCGGGCGGCTCGCGCCTCAGCAGGACCGTGCTGCTCGTCGTCATGGGTGAGTCTCTTCAAAACTGTTTGATGCGTGAAGTTCTGGTTCCTTATGCCAGGAGGAGAACTTCGTAGGTATCGAGAATCCAGTCAAACTCGCTGTACTGATTCAAGATAGAGCCTCTAATCCGAATATTCGAATCTCGAATATGTTCGCCTGTTTTTAAGTTTTCGTTATTCGAATACTTTAAAAAGTATTCATAAAGTATTCGCTCATATTTATATTATAAGATTTTTAATATTTTTCCAAACGAAATAAAAGTTTACGAACCCTGAAAGTCATTTGCAAGCGATGAAAGTCATTTCAGGTATATCACTATGGGCTATATAATGAAGGCGGGCGTCTTTTTGCATTTGCTTTTTTTTAAAGTTTTTTCTTTAGTGTAGTTTTATTACAATAAGCACTTACGTTTAGTAACACAAGTGTTACATACAGATCGAGATTTTCTGTCCTTTGTGCGCGGACAAAGGCAGCAGCGACCAGGTTTGGGATTATCAGGGACCGGCCTATGATCTTCACTATGAATATTCAAGACTGCACGTATAGTTTTTCTGATATCACGGGGTTAACTTGGCCATTGTAATTTTGCTCTCATATGAGGCTTAATGAGTGCCATTGACAAACTCTTAAGAAATTCACGCCGCTTGGTTGTTTTCTCTTTATCAATGTTAGTTGACAGCTTGAATAAGACCCAAGGGTTGACACCAACGGCATTTAGCAACCCGTAGAAGAGACACATGGGCCACCTTTTGGTCTTCCTGGATTGGTGGGTGCGACAAAATATTGCGGCGAGGCATTCTTGAGCGAGAAGGCTTAACACCAGTCCACTTATGTCGATTATTATGACCTTTTCCGTACATAACTAATGGAGAATCTAGCATACGAACCAAGCGCCTACCTTCTTCATTTATACCATCTTGATCACTGTCCTCATGAGATGCGACTTCAGAATGGTCCCGGAAATCCTCGATAACACTCTAGGGCCCATCTTCTGAATCTTCTCCTAGGTTTAGCTCTTCGTCATCAGAATCCAACAAAGCAGCTGCAATTTCATCCCCCCCAAGGTATCGATTTCGAGTCTGGGATGCCATATCCGAAAACAATACAGACACCTCATTACACTGCATACACTGTCATTACATTCATAACACATTATTAGTCCACGAATGTCTCGTTATTGGGCGCAGGCCCTCCCTATCAACACTGTCCTCTAACCATTATCACAAAGTAAAGTAAATCATAAATAATGTGTAGACTTACCAGGGAGATGTCGAAATAATTCAAGTATAACTGGAAAGAAGAACTAACACTTTTCCTACCACGGGGTACTTGGGTACCCCGGAACACCTGTGGACGCGACTGCACTTACGGCTTACTGACGTACTTACTCGCCAATTATCGAGAGTAGATTAGCTAGAGCGATGTTTGCAACAGTGCAATATTGTTAAAATTGTTGATATTTTATACACCAGCGGGGTACTCCAGTACCCCAGGTAGGGTTTAAGAGTTAAAACACTTTGTTTCTTTAGTATTAAGCTTTCATAAATATTTGAGCCGACAAACAAGAAGTTATATACAAAATAATTTTCAAAAAACTTGCACGTGGGGTGTGAGATACGAAGTAGGTAATATAAACATATCTAAAATTTTGTCAATTATCGAGTTTTTTTTGTGTTTTTTTTTAAATTCGTATTTCTTAATTCAACATTATTTTTCAATATATTTTTTCTTGTTTTTTTTATAACATACTACAATTATTGTGTGTGTTTTTTTTTAAATATATAGAATGTATTTATCATCCGAAGTAAATTGTTCTTTTCTTAAAAATTTTACGAATATATTCGAATATATTATCATTAACTATTCAATATTCGAATATATTATCATTAACTATTCAATATTCGAATAGTTGGAATCATGAATATTTGGAGGCTCTATTCAAGATACTTAATTGATAGTACAAATGGTTCACGCGACAATATTACGGTATTCAAATACAGCACAAGCTGATACTGATATGATAGCTAGCTGCGTGGTACGAAATAGCTGCAAGATGGCGTCTCTTAATTTATAACATTCACTCTCTCTCTCTCTTTCATACCGTCTATCTCATTAATTCATTTGGATAGAATTTCACTCGGATACGTTAAAATTTGTTACTTATTTTATAAAATCGCTACCGGTTTCCACGAATCCGTGTCATTTTGGGCGATATTTAAACTAACTTAAAATATGCATGTTCAGTGATGAGTTGTTATTAGTTGAGGGTAGTGGATGTTTGAGGGTAGAAGGGAAGTGGGAGGGATCAAAATAAGGGAACATTATTAGTAAAAGTGATATTATTTTGATGTCTATAATGACTTTAGATATTGGTTTGTTCATTTTTAATGTTTTTCAAGCGGTCGATTTGAAGAATTTGTGTGTTTGCTAGATTAATTATCTTTTTTTGTAACTGTGACCAATTTTCGTTCTATGAATATTGATTGTTTCATAAACAGAGTACGTTCCCTTTATCTAGTTTTAATGTAGTTTCTCAAGTGTAGGTTTAATTTTCGTATTATTATTCTCAAACATGTGAAGATACCATTACATTTTCTTTGTGTCATATTATAATTCTTTAAATAGGTTAGAAAATTCAAATGCCCATCGAAAACGGCGCAGATATTAAATTACTTATTTATTTTAAAAAATCCTTGTTTGCCATATATAGGTAGTAAATAATAATTTAACAATAAAAATATAAGATAAGATTACACCTTTTTTTGTTGTTGTTAGATTTGTGGATTATGCCACTCTACTAGGCTACGCCTGTCCCAGAGTGGCGTTATAGAACACAATTATAATATTTTTTTGAATTCGTCAATAATATTTGTTTTCATAAGGTAATAATTATGTATCTACAAAGTATCAAGTGCAATGTTAGTGATAGGTTTAGTGAGTCATAAGTCCAAGTGTAAATATGTGTAGAATATTATTTAATGTAAAAGATATCCCGCATTACTCTGTGCTACTTCGGTAAAGGGTCATTTTGCAATCTCGAAGATTGGTGGATATAACAATTGATTTGACAGGAGAAGGATGCAAGCACTTACCTTTCTGGATGCTGGTTCTGTAATTTCATGCTGCGGTCCACCACACAACGAGCGGCGAGGTGTTTCCTTATCGAGATGGATGACCATCCATCCATGCATCGTCGGTCCTTGGTGGGTCTTGGCTGCCTCCAAGGAAGTCCTCCGTGCTGCTCTGTCGCTGGCTGCCATTCTCCAGTTCCGCTGCCCCAGGGCCCGGCAGTCAGCAACGATGCCATCTAACCATCGCAGTTTTGGTCTTCCGACACTTCTTCTGCCCATTGGGTCATTAAACAACAACTTTTTGGGGACTCCAGATCACACACGCGGTGTAGATGTCCCAGCCAGTGCAATCTGTTAATCTTCTGATGAGATGGATAACACTCGCGATTATTTGTGTTGATTAAGTTTTAAGCGGTAAATAAGTAAATATATATTGTAAAGTGGTGGGTTGTGTTTCTTAGCGGCGGTAAAAAATAAACACAGAAGAAGTATAATTTTTTAGGTCAGCGGCACTCGGCGGCGTTGCTCAAACTGAATACAATCCTGTGCTTGGGTGTGTAGGTAATGGGTTAAGACAAGGTGATGGGTAATGAACTAAATACAATCCTGTGCTTGCGTGTGTAGGTAATGGGTTAAGACAAGGTGATGGGTAATGAACTAAATACAATCCTGTGCTTGCGTGTGGAGGTAATGGGTTAAGACAAGGTGACGGGTAATGAACGAGTGGGGATGATCTAACCCATTTTCAAAGATCTTTTCGGTAAAGAAACGATGAGCGATATCAGTGCAAATCGTCGGCTCTGCGCATCTGCGGGTGTGTAGGTGTTTATTAAAGCTTATCTTTCCACGTCCCATTCCGACCTACCAGACGAAGGTACCTATTTTCCCTTCCAAATTACCATACCAACAGCAGGAAATCCTCTCCTATCCCACGCACATGCTCAGATTATAATAACCTTTTGAATTCAATAGATATTTTTAATACTAAACATGAAGAGTATCGTCATATGGTGAGGCAGATACTAGAAACTCATCCCCCTCTCTGACCGTGTGCATTATATACATTACGAACCCTTTTTTGTTTATGTTAAATTTAAATTGGGAACAATCGGTTTAATGAAACTGTAAAATTATTTTATCTGTCATTATCAAATTGAATTATCAATTATTATGTCCTGTCTGTGTCATCCTTTAATTGTGGAAAACATTTAACAATTTTTTTTTGTATTTCGTCTTACCACGCAATTATGTCTACCTGTTGGATGACCGAACAAAATAATAATAAAAAAAGCGTGTCGTCTTGAATAAGACCGTCGTTTCTCAATTACTGTAAGGAAACAGGTGATTCGAGCTTCCCTTTCCCTTTTAAATGTTTCGTGCGCAGTCCATTTTCCATTTCCGGGTGTAAATGTGGTGTGGTTCCAGAGCCGCCTATGGCGCCGTACCTGGAGGTGTTCGGGCGCCGCCTGGACCCCGGGAACGTGTTCCTGCCGGCGCACGAGGGCAGCGAGCTGCGCCTGGCCTGCCGGGCGGAGCGCGGCCGCCCGCGCGCGCGCCTGCGCTGGGAGCCGCCCAGCATCCTCGAGGAGGAGCACACCAAAAATGGTGAGCGACGACTGCAATGGCTGGCAAGCTTCTCACTTTTACTTTTGGGGGAGTTTCATTATTGTGTATCCCAACTGGGGATATGGACAACTAAATAAAAGGCAGAATGGTTAAAGAGATTCATCAATATATATATATTTTTTTAAAGAGTTAAGGTTGTGATTACGGTCGTTAGACATACTTAACTGTAACTGGTTGCGAATATTTTATACGAACCATATGTTTTTCCGAGAAACGATTCTCGACGTTTCGTTGAATGGTTATTCAACGTCATCAGGAGTAAAATAAATAATTTAGTCGCGGCATCAACCGCTGCGCGCTGGTTCCTCGGCGCAGCCCTCGCTCCGCTGTGCATTATGACGATGTTATTCATGTGGAACAAATTAGCCGCACATTCAAATCTCTCTCACCTGAAATTTATGTAAACAGATCGGAAAAATAGGCAGAGTCAGCCTTCTCACATTTACTTTATTTTAAAAATATTGGAATCCCAGCTAATACAGGAGAAATATTATTCAGATGTCCTTCAGAATCACAGATTGAAGACATTTTTCTATAAAGGAGTTGAATTCGTTAAGGCCTTAATAAAGATTTATATAAAGTATATTAAATCAAAAGTGAAAATGTTATTAAGCAAGTCAGTAACAAAAATATGTTGAATATACACTCAAATTACAGTATCATTTCGAATCATTAATATCACAATTTCAAGCTCATGAGGAAGAGAAAAAGTTTTAATGTATCCAGGATTAACATAACATAAAAAAAACAGCACTAAACAAGAACTGCTTCCTGACGGCTTGAAATTTTTTAACTACACCGATATTTACCACCTAATATCCGCTCGCGACCCGCTGGTGGGTATTAGGTAGGTCGCAGTCACAACACCGCGCAACACTTCTCGTCCGAGTCATGCCGTGTTTATTATAGATAACGAAGTGCATCCAGATATCAATCTAGTGTCTGCAATTTTCACTCATTTAATAGAGTGGAAAAATAACTTTAACGCCAACTTCGAGGAATCGATGAAAAAGTTCAACAGGATAAACTGGATTTAAAATCCATTTCAAAACAACATCCCGACTGAAATGTCAACAAAAGCAAGTGAAAAGCTTATTGATTTATCAGAAGATACAATCGCTGAAAAATACTTTTAATCGCAAGCAATTAGCAAAATTCTGGTTTTCAGTTGCTAAAACTTATCCCTGCTTGTTTGACGAAGCGATGAAAATCCTCTTCCCCTTCACTACCTCGTGTGAAGTGGGATTTTCTGCCATGGTTTCTATTCAGACTAAATACAGAAAGAAATTGGACGTATCGAATTCACTGCCATTAAAAATGACTAAAATTGAAGTCAACGCTAATGCTATTATGACAAAAAAAGGCAACAAATTCATCCTTCCCATTAAGCCATGTATTCACTAGGGGACAAATAGCGCAGCATTCCGCGCGGCATTTCGCATGAACATCTACGTTCATGTTTCGGGGACAATGACGCGGTCATTTGACGTGTACACACCGGGACTCGCATATCTTGTCGCGGAAATGTCACCCGATGAGGTCATGATGACAGCTGCGGTATCTATTTACACTTCGTCATTTAGCGAAAACGGAGTTGTATCGGACAGGTAGAATTATGATGGCAACATCATAAGACGACGTGATGATGATGATGATGACCCATCTGAAGTCGTGAATGTTGGCCCTAATTCGGGCCTTCGTCCTTTGTATGGACAGACACTGTAGGTATGGAAACATGCAGGGGCATACCACAGTGGGGAAGCATCCGCATCCCACCACGCCTCCGTGCGGATAGTCTGTGCGGGCAGCGAGCCGGCGCTGCGATCCTGATGAGAGGATAGAACGCCGCACCGGCGCGATGTGTTTGGAATCTCCGACGGAGTGCGTGGACGACCGATCGAGCGATGGATACCCAGAGGCTGCGATTGGACGTTGAAGAAATTCCACGAAGAAATTTCATTTTTTGTCTTATAAAATGAAATGTTATGAAATATTTGAAATACTTAAGAAAATGAAATATTTAAGTTTGATGAAATATTTAATGAGATATTTTAAGAATGAAATATTTAAGAACTAGATAAGACATTTGTAAATGTAATATTGAATAAAATTCATGTTACGTGGTTTTGATATACTTTGATATATTTTGATATGGTTGAGGAAAGCTCGCGCGATGGGAATAAAATCATTAAAAAACCGCGCGAAGCGCCGCGGACCATTGTAGAATGGCCGCTATTTTTTTAGAATTAATGCAAATGTCCTGCCTCGAAGAGGCGAGGAAGTAAAAATACATAAGTATTTTTAAATGTGCCAAATGGATCCTTTTATGTGATATTTAAAGTAGAAATTAAAATAAATAATGTTTTATGTGAGCCATCATATGGGAGAGTAAATATCTTGGCAGCCCTGAAAGACTCGCCGGCCGCGCCGACTGTTACAAGTCACGCGGGCCAGTGGAAAAAACCCGGCGCCGCCATGACGGCCCCGGGCGGCTGAGTAGGCCGCCAGCCGATATTTTTGAACTCAGATTACGGATGTTACAGACGTCCTAGCGAACTGAAACATTTTTTATTGTGTTCCTCATTTGAACATCTATGGGAATGATATGTTTTTACATATGGGAAATTGCGCGGGCGCACTTAGTTTGTTGCGGCCCACTTTGGATGCCTATTACGCAATTAATATTTATCTGACATACTTAAAAATGTCACCAAAGGATGCGCTTGGTTGAGATCTATCTAATAGTATAACTTAGAATCTTGTAAAATCATGTTTACTATTTTTAACCGAATTAAATGTGAATTAATTCTTGAAAATGCCGCGGTAAATCGGCATATATTATTGAATAACTCAGTAAATTCATTCTTGCGGTTCCAGTAAACTACATCATCCTATGGGCAAGACATAGATTGGTAAAGATGATGTGTTAAAATCCCCAGGGATGGCGTTTAATTTGTAATCGATTAAAATATTGAATCTTAATTTGCAAATCGGCGCGAGGGCCGTCTTTTTTGAGCTCCGGGCGCCCGGTAAACCGCACGCGCTGATTGGTCGGGCGCGCTAGTCAGGGGGAAGCTTTCCGGACTGTATAAATAGCACGCCGGGCGGGCGAGTGCCACCATTCTCGTGGGAGCCTCTGCCGAGTACGCCTACTGGAACATTTTATTCTGCGTTTTACTTCTCACCCTGCTTGACCCCTGCTTTTCTTTGGATTTGGACTCTGGATTTTTACTGACTTCTGCATTTGGACTTGGACACGATTTGGATTTTATTGGACCTTTTTCATCACCTGAGGCGACGACTTGGCAAGGATTTTGGACTTCGAGGATTTTTCGCTCTGCATTCACCGATCTGCGAGTACATCGACGGCTTCGGAAGCGAGCGGACCGCGCCTGCTTTTTATTGTTTCCGTGGGGAACAGGGGTTCCGCGCAATTCAAAATATTTTTTTGGGTCGCAATTTCAAATTAACGAGGTTTTACTGTAGTAAATTGAATATTATTAAAAACAAGGTCCTTTTTGCAAATAATTATTGTTTTCCACACGTCACGGAAATGTCGCCCTATGAGGTTATGATGAAAGCTGCGTATCCATTTATGTTAACGAGTTTATCGAAACGTAAGAGGAGAAAAAGGTGATGGATGCGAAATTATTTACTGCAAAGAGAAAGAAGGACGGATATTCTACGCGATCTTCGATCGATACAGATGGATGAGTTCAAGAACAATTTCGTTTCCCCACATTGTCATCTTGAATCTTGACAGATACAGCGCATGCGTATTCACTTGTAAACATACCACGTGGTACTGACGCTCCGCGTAATGTCGCAGTGAGCTCGCTCGGGTACCGTGCGCATGGAAACGTTGCCACGGCACGTAGAAATGCCGCGCTATGTTGTGCGCGACGTCGCGGAACAGTGCACGATGTTGCAATGTCACGTAGACTCTATGCCGCGCGTGCTGTTGAGGGACAATTTGTCCCCTAGTGATTACATGGCTTTAAAATATCACATATTAACATTTTTCGTAATTAAAAATTTCGATTATATTCTTTTCTTAATTGAACAGTCTTTCGTATGGTTACAATATGAATTGGGAAAATGTGAGAAGGATTTTTTTTGTGGGTCCCGGTCCTGTCAACTTTAGGAACCGCCGCCCTAAAGAGTCGCGTTGATTAATGTACCCGTGTCGTCTCCCGCCAGGCTTGGACATGTCTTCCTCTCTGGCCAGCTTCGTGGTGAGGAGGTCCCACCACAACACCACCATCGCCTGCATCGCCACGCACCCGTCCCTGGCCGCCCCCCTGGTGGCCTCCACGCTGCTGCACGTCCAGTGTGAGTGCCCACCCTGACAGATCACCGTCACGTCATCACCATCAGTAAACAGTAAAGCGACGCGCACGAGTGTGGCGCCCAATTATTGTGTATTGCTCGTGGCAGAATTATGTTGAGATATTACAAATCTAAATCGAACATAACCCTAATTTATCGAATTTGACATTTTGTTGAGACGCCTAATGTCAAGGTTGAATTTGCCGACTAAAATTAATAATTTGAAATCGAAACTTTTTTCCTTCCTTTCTTTTAACTCGTAGCGTTTGCTTGACGCAAAAACTTTGGATCGATTTTTAACCCTTTTCCCGTGATCTAATCGAGCTGAAACTTCGCAAGCAGACTCGTGGTGACGATCAAGAACATCTATCAAATTTTCGTTAAAAAATTAATAATTATAGTATGATTTTGGATTTTTCTAATTTTTAATGGTTTTTTCGTACAAATCAGTAAGTTGTATGAAAATACTTGGACGCATTTGGTAGTCACGAAACCCGAAAATGAGAAAGGGCGTATTGTAAAAACTTGGTTTTTATGGGTTAGTTTTTTCATACTGATTTTCATATGAATGAATCTCGAACCTTCGTTGGCATTAAGTGCTCAATAATAATGGAAAATTGATGGGTTTAGATTTATAGTTTTCACAATTGAATATTCCTTTCTTTCTTCTTTTCGGGTGTAAGTTAATATTTTCGTCACGTCACACTGTCATCTATCACTGTCGCTTAGTAGAATCTGCTGTTATACGCGGCACGTAGTTCGAAAACGTAGCGAGTCCAGGACTTGTAACGTTTGCGTAATATATTCATTTTTGCAATGCTCTAAAATACACATACAAAGATAAAACGTTTTCGTTTCAGTTTTGTGTATTTAGGTATTCTGAAGATGTTTGCATACTTAACTCATTTTTGAAACAAAAGTGACGTGAAAGATGTGATGTGTGTGTAAGATATTTTTTTTTGATTTATTTATATTTTTTTAACTGAATGCATAATATCTCAAGAATATTGTGTCAAAATTTCAAGTCGATTGGAACAAAATTGACGAAGTTCTGAGTATATTTATGCTTGTCGAATTTTTATACCTACCCGACCCTAATGCGTTGGATTCGTTCAAACACACGTGCAGTGCTCTTCCCGAGGATGTTTTGGATGCCATCAAGCCTATCCTTTATGGGCCTGGCATTGATGATTCAGTGTGAGGTAAGCCGATAAAATTTGCTTATCGTGATTACCAGATTTTTAGTGTTCAAAACTTTAAAGCGTTTTCCCCACAACTCACGTTTTCAAAGTCGGTGCCCCTCATAACTTCAAAACTACTGCACCGATCCTTTTGAAATTTTGAACACTATTTTTGTACATAATTTACGAGGTAACGCTGGAGATTTTTATTCAAATTTGTTGATAATTTTTATTTTTTAATAAGAAATTACCCGATTTTTTTCTCAAAAAATCACGTTCTTCTCTTCAATGTGTTCCAAAAAGGTGAAAAATTGAAATTTCGAAAAACCTTTCCAGCGTTACCTGGGAAAACTATTATCTAATGAATGAACTTTGATTTTTTGATTTCGGTTGATCCAGCACCAAGTTATGAGGGGCACCGCACTTCTACTTTTTTCCGAGACACGTCCGAATAATTGCCGCCATTGCCGTATTTTTTAATATTTCTTCGTGAAAATTTTACACAATATTCTTCAAATGTCATACTTTAATGTACCATTGCTTTTAATGAAGAGATTTTAACTGTGTCGTCACAAAAAGTTCACAAAACATGCCTTTTTTTGTACGAATTAACCTTACCACCCTTAAGAAAAGTCGCATGGATGATGGGCTTGGATAGAGGAGACTACTCGTACAGTGAAATTTAGTCAATGTTTAAAATTTATAACCTCCAAAAACGTAGAGAAAACACTGACTTAATCACCATATTCAGAATATTAAACGGCCACACTGATGTGCCTTCGTTACTGGGCCAAATAAAATTCAATATCCCTTCCCGTAGACTCAGAAATAATGATCTGTTGTTCCTTAGCCATCAAAGAACCAATTATGGATTCCATGCTCCCATGTCACGGTTATGTCGTCTCATAAATTCAAGACAGGATCTGGACTTCTTTGGTGTAAGTCTGTCCAGATTTAAACAATCTCTGATTAGATAGTCCAGGGATGGGTCGTTGACGTATTAACCGTCGACGAAACGAGACCGTCCACGTCCGTCAATCGACGAGACGGTAAACTAGTTGAATTCGTCAACTAGTTGACGCGTCAACTTCGTTACGCGGACGTTCTATCTAAACATCGGGACGATGGTCAACTGTCTACGGTTCGACGTGACGCTGCTCGACGGCTATTTTTATTACGTTAATTTTTAAAATTTAAAGAAGTTCGTAGGAATATAGTTTCGGGGAAAGTAAAACCGCTACTTGTGCTTATATGTAAAATGAAATATTTTATTATTAATTTGTTTACGCACATTATAGGCTTTTACATATTGTTTTATATACTTCTTTCTATATATAATAAAGAAAGAAGTAGGTGTACACAGCAATATCAGGTGTAAGCAGTAAAATATTAGTTCAATAAAAAATAAAATAATTAAACAGAATTGTTTTAATTAAATAAATAATAATAACTTTGTTATACACCACTTATATTTATTAAAAATCCAACCGGGTTTCGCTACTACCGTAGCTTCTTCAGGGATCTTAACTGTCTAAACATACAAAAGTTATGCGCTTATATACTAGTGTGAAAGGTGGAAGGACGGAGTGCCAATAGTAGATAATATTTTAAACAGAAAAATGCAACAATTAGCCCGTAATAAATTTTTGTTCCACAGTAATGAAGTAGTTAAGCATCAAGATTTCCAATGGCGTCGTATTTTATTTATTAATTCTACTTTTTCCACTTCTAGCGTCAAAAATCTCCCACCAGACATCAGACCCGCGTTTTGTACGAATAATAATATAGGTAAATTTTTAGTCAATTGTAAAGATAAGGAGGATAAATTTAGCCATTCTGGTGTATATTCATTAAAATGTAACGATTGCCCCGCGTTTTATATAGGAAAGACATCGCGTAATGTAAAAATCAGAGTAAAAGAACACTTGCGGTGTTTAAAAAGTAGTGGGTTCTCGGGTTTGTAAATCATTTAATTGAAGAGGACCACACGTTCAGTAATAGCGCAGGAGTTAGGATTATCCATAAAAACGGAATAGGAAATAGATTAGATAATTTAGAGGCATTAGAGATAAGAAAAGCCATTAATTTAAATCATAAAATAATTAATAATCAAATAAATTTGTCTTATAGTCCACTCTTAAATATGTTCCCTCTTAATAATAATATTCCCTGTATAATCCCACCCCCTACCCCCACTATTGGCACTCCGTCCTTCCACCTTTCACACTAGTATATAAGCGCATAACTTTTGTATGTTTAGACAGTTAAGATCCCTGAAGAAGCTACGGTAGTAGCGAAACCCGATTGGATTTTTAGTAAATATAAGTGGTGTATAACAAAGTTATTATTATTTATTTAATTATAATGTATCACCACCAAGTGTTTGCTTCCTTTGAGAATTGTTTTATTTTATACAGCGCAAAATTGGGAATTCACCGAAACGTCGCACGTGAATATCGCACAAATCAAATAAAAAATAATAGATAATAGCTTATTAAGCCTATCTCGCCCTACGCATGCATTCAAATTTCAAGTCTCTGTCATAGTTCGTGTACACAGATCTGCACTCTATGGTCATTTACTTTAGAGTTGAAATGAAATTACCCGTCGACCCGTCTATGGCGTCTACAAGTCGACAGCGAGAGATGAGAGAGAAATAAACGGAGACGTTTTGTCTTGCTCTCGCTCGTTGCTTTACATTACGTTGAATCTTGAATCGTCCAACGACCACGGCGTCCGCCGTCCACCGTCTACGAATTCAACTAGTTCATGCGATAAACATAAACCGTCGACGCGTCGATGCAACGTCAACGGTTGATTTCAACTAGTCCGACCATTCAACGCCCATCCCTAGTCCAGACCTTGTCTCCATCTTGTTAGTAATTTTCATTTGTCCTTGCTTTTGTATTTAAATTGCTATAATTTTTATTCTGATGTATTATATATTGTTGATGTTTTGTATTATATTTGATTGGACTATGTCCTTAATTTGAATAAATAAATAAATAAAGAGATGCCGTCGCATCGCAGACGCCCCCAGGTTCGGCATCAGCCGCGTCCCCGGCTTCGGGTTCCCGCTGCAGGAGGGCTCGGCGCTGTCGCTGCGCTGCGAGGTGGACAGCAACCCGCCCGCGCACCCGCGCTGGAGGAAGGACGAGAGGGACCCGCCGGTGAGGGGCCTTCTTGTACATCTCCATATTCTCCATTGCCTTCTGGAAGCTCCTCTGTTTTCAGGCGACGACGAGTCCCAGGGGATTAGACAGGATTCCCACCCCGCCAGGAGAATCTTCCGGCGCTGTATTGTATCATGAAGCATTGCGTAATGAATGGCAAGAAAATAAGAGATGCATTTATTATTTACACTGAAATTTATTGAATATTATTTAGGATAAACACGAAACGTAGCTTATTTAGTTAGATGCTGCCGATGGATGATCAAAAATGAAATGGTAGCTCTTTATCACCATTGGTGCAAAGAAAATATCGTAAAAAGAAATTGACCTGTGAAAAAATCCTGTTAAATTAAAAAAAAACAGAAATAATAAATTATTATCTTTCGTGTGTTAAATTCTCTATTATTATTTTTACGAATATGTTTTTCAATTAAGTATTTCTAAAAGTGTATTCCTTAATTTCTAGAACAGACTGTTACGCATTCAGTTGAATCTCTGCATGAAACCTAGTCCGCTTTGTATATTTAATTACTTAAATGCGAGATAGCGCGCGTGTCACTGCCGACTGTGCCAAAGAAGAGGGGGATGCGAGTGTCGGGCGAGGACTTATACTAGAGGTGTTGAACTGCGCAGGTGGCCCAGAGTGCAGACGGCTACCTCAACTTCAGCAGCGTGCGGCGGGAGCACTCCGGCTGGTACAAGTGCAGCGCCACGCACTCCCTCGGGAACTTCTCCTCTATCGGATACTTCCTCAACGTCAGATGTAAGTCTCCTGACGCTTCTTTATATCGCTTCAATCTCGTGTTCAATTCGCGTCACTACAGATCAACATCCCGAGCGACATGGCTCGCGCTGACGCGACGCAATATAATTAATTTGTTTGCCGTGCATACTTGACCCAATTTAGTGTTGCAAAGTCAGCTAAAAAATTGCGACGTGCATTCGGGTCATATGTGGGTCAAATAAGTAGGTTTAAAGACTAGGAGCGCAATACTGCAATTAAGTAATGCTTCGACAGCAACGTTGTGCCATTGCCTCAGAAGGGGAATATATTTCGAGTTGGAACATGAAGGAGATATTGTCGAGTCGGGCCTCCGTCATCGGATGCACAACCTTACTTTGTTAGTTTACTTGCACAACTTCACTTGCTCCCGGAGCTTGTCTCCGGTGAGAAATAAACATCAACGCCCAAGCACAAACTCTCATTCATTCCACGCCTGCAACGTCCTCACTGAAACTCTTAATAAAAATAAATATGTCGCTGTTACCTGTTTTCATTTAGTAAAATAAAAGCTTAACCCATTTTCTGTGATTTTCATCGACATCGTTAGAACAGTTTTCGAGAAAGTCAGTGTATATACTCGCATAAAAAATGGTGTTAAAATATTATAGGATAATTGAAACTAAAGTTATTATTACTATAGTAATACATTAAACATCAATAGTGATCAATTTGAAAAATGAAAAACGGTAGAAATCCATAGCTAAGAAGCAAAATTAAAAAATTACATCGCTTTACCGACACATTATCACTACTGTCCATATTACCAATAACGACCGAAATAACTACTCCCCCTTACATGTCTGCTCCTCTTTATAAATGATTCATTAACTAGCTGCAACCCGTCAAAAATGACGTACTTTTACATGTCGGTTCCTAAACAATAAATATGAAAAATTTGGGTAAGACCTGTCAAACGGTAAAGATCTGTATAGAAAATGTATCATGGGGAGAGGGTGGGTTAAAAAAATTAAAAAATAAGAAAAATAAAAATAAGAAAAAAATTAAAAAGTTACGGACGATACAAGAAGATTCGGACAGAGAGACAAGGAAATTATTATTATTGGAATTACACCTGATAATGGGATGGCTTACACACAGACTATGATTCACACGAGCACGAGTGTGAAGCTGATTTTAGGGTCTACTCAGAAGATAAAGCATTTTTGTTTGCATTCCAGATGAGGTGGAACCCACACAGCAGACATCGTACCACCAGACAGTGACGGGGCACCGCGTGGAGATGGCGCTAGGAGGAGCCGTACAACTTCAGTGTCCTCCAGGTATCTATGTCCAAAGTACACCCGACTAGATGTGGAACTTGTACTAATTGTAAAAATTTGAACACTTGTACGAATTTGAATTTTGTGAATGGGGGCCACATGAGAGCAAGTACTCTCTTATGGTGGAGAAAGTCCAAAAGAAGTTTCTGAGATATCTCTACATGAGAGAGTACGGGCATTATCCTTGCTTTACCCAACCGAGTTTCTCCAGGGTATGCTTGACTACAATAGTTTAGAGACTAGAAGGAATGTGTATTTGATTACACACTTTTATCGATTGTTGCGCGGTATGATCGACAATACTGAAATTATGCAGAGCATTGGTTTGTATGTTCCTGATAATTACCTTAGACATCGTCAGCATAGATTGTTTCACATTCCAATATACAGGACCAACCTGCCGATGGTTATGCCTGTTGGAAAAGCTACAGCTATGCTGAACAAGATCGCTTTGGATATTGATATATTCCATGTGTCTGAGGGGGTTTTCCGAAGCAGGATTCTCCTACACCTTTGACCAGATTATACAGGTCACTTCTAATTGTTTAATAATTGTTTAATAATAAATTAGTATTTTAATACACTATATATATATATGTGTGTGTATGTATGTATGTATATGTATATGTGTATGTATGTATACATATGTGTTTATGTATATGTGTATATGGATGTGTATGTATATGTGTATATGTATATTTTTAGATGTAAGTTAATAATATGTATGCATTGAACATAATGTTTGTAATGTACATGTTATGTAATAAATAAAAATTGAAATTGAATTGAAATTGAACCAGAATTTGATATGCAAGGACTTGTATCAAAACGAACTCCGTTTAAATATTGTTGCTTTTATGTTCGTCCAACGTTTTACTGAAAATAAGTCATATGCAAATTTTAAGTCGCTCATTTCCTTAATTATTGATGTGATAACATTGTTGTATCAACGTTTTTGTCTCATAATCATGGCAGGAATCTACCTGTAGAGGGTTGCGGACCAGCTCTGTTACACCCCGCACGTGATGCCCTTTCTGAGGCACCTGCACAAGGTCACTGACGAAGCATTCGCTCGATTGCAGATCGTGTCCTTAGTCTACTCACCTTCTTATTTGATCCGACTCAGAAGCATTAACGATGCATGACGCGATTATTTTATCGATTAGAAATTGTTGCAAAACGGAAGTGGGTCAAGTATGCAAACGTAGAAATTATTATATTGTGTCGCTTCAGTGCGATCATGTCACTATATTATAAGATTTTCGCGGGTAAAAGATGAAAAATTATTATCTAGGGTAACCCGCGTATTGTAGTCTTGAGAAAGACTGTTATTGTGTACCCAACGTTTCGGACGGATAACACTGGCCATTGTCAGAGGAATTTTCGCCTTGTATTTCGAGTTACGTTTTGAATTGGTGGCAAGCACACCCGTTCATTCCAGAAGTCGAGATCCAAAATCAAACATCCAAAAGTTGGGTACATAATAAGTCTTTCTCAAGACCACAATTAATGGTTACCCTAGAAAATAATCCTCCATATATATATATATATATATATAGTGACATTCATCGCTAATTATGGTACCGGCACTCCGGCGGTGCTGGTTGGTCGCCGACGAAGCGAAATATTGCTATGTCGTACAAGACTGCTTGACCCGCATACCTGAATGCATGTCGCGATTGTTTTGTCGACTCGGAAGTGGGTCAAGTATGTAAATGATAGTATGTGTGGGTTGCAGGGAGCGCGGGCTGCTGGTCGCCCAGCGCGGTGACCAGCACCCCGGCGGTGCCGGCCGGCCTGCTGTACCTGTCCCGGGGCGAGTACCGCTGCCAGGGCCGCGCGGCCGGCGAGGGGCGCCACCTGCACGCGCTGCAGCAGACCTTCACCGCAGGTGAGCCGCGGCCCTCCGCACTTTCCCGTCACCCTGTTACTCATTTAATCTGGATCACTATTCCGTAACGCTAGAATGTTCCACTCGTCTCTGGTAGACTCTATTCGCCCGTTTGTCTATCGCGCAGCTTGCTTGTATATCCGCTAATGTCGTTTTCAGAATGTTACAAAACAAATTATTCTATTACAAAAAACATGTAATACATGAATACATGACTTAAATGTTTTATTTACTGCATATTATTTAGATATGCGATTGAGTCAAGTAAGCATAATAAACGAAAATGTGTTATTGTATGTAGACAAAAGTAAGCTCTTGTGTAACTAATAATAATTAGTATGCTCTATTCTAGTTAGGTACAAGAAATCTTAATATTTTTTTAGTAAGCCTAGAATCTAGTTTAATATTCTAAAGTGACAACACTCTTAAAATTAAATTCTCTAAATTCTGAAAAAAAAAAAAAAATTAGGTCAGTGTTTCGGATGCCATTGCAGGGGCCATTCCTACGGCTGAATGGTGGTCTTTTTTAAATCCTCTATATCGCTGGTCTTGCACGTGGAAAAATCCTGGATGTGAAAATTAACACATTTCCCGCCATCCAATAGAGCTGAAGTTTTGCACATCGACTCGACGTCGATGAAAACGCATTCTTACATAAATTCTTGTCAAACATACATTCACACACAAAAAAATAAAAATTTGGTATGTTGACAAGTGAATGCGCATGCGCTGTATCCGTCAACGTGACATTAAGGGGAAACGAAATTGTTCTCCAATCATCGCGCTCTACCAATGCCGTACAATTTTGCGGGACGCTTCAAACCGTGAATATTTTTTTATTTAATTTTTTTTTATTTAATTTTTATTTATTTAATGTTTATGGAAGACCAACAGCACAAAAAAAAAGCATAGAAAACATTGATACAATATAGATGGCCAATTACAGGTCTCCACATTTAGATAAAATATATATAAATATAAAAATAAAATGATGTGAGGGCCAACAGCGTTCCTTAATATGCTTGCTTGGCTATGGAAGGCCCGGTTATTTGTAATAAATTGTCAAAACAGTTGTTGTCATTCGAGTGAAATTGACAAAAGATCCGTCAGACATTCGAAGATCGCATAGAATGTCTATCCATCCTTCTTTCTCTTTGCAGTAAATAATTTCGCACCCACCACCTTTTTCTCCTCTAACGTTTCTATGAACTCGTTAAAATAAAAAGATACGCATCTGTCATCATAACCTCATCGGGCGACATTTCCGCGACAAGTGATATGTGACATGCCGCGCGGAATGTTTTTATTTGAATGATTTGTTCTCATTTGTGGTCGCGTCGCAGGCGGGCCGACGGTGTTCCCGCAGAGCGCGACGGTGGCGGTGCGCGAGCGCGAGCCCGTGGTGCTGCAGAGCGAGTACTGCGCGCGGCCCGCCCCCTCGCGCGTGGTGTGGCTGGCGGCCGGCCTGGCGCTGCCGCTGCCCGCCGCGCACGGCAGGATCGTCACCGACAACTACACGGTCAGTATACCAGTGCCAATAATGGGCTGGGGTTGAACTCTATATATATATATATTATATTCAACATTTTCAGGGGTTAAAGATGACGAATTACTTTCTGGGGGAACCCGCGTCAAATAGTCCCGAAAAGGACTTTTACACTCCCGACGTTTCGAATAGATAGCACTATTCATTCTCAAGGGCCTTCTATTTTGAATCCTGCTCAAAACCGGACGAGTAAACCCGACTTTTCGGGACTATTTGACGCAGGTTCCCCCAGAGAATAATTCGTCATATACATATATATAGCTAGTTGCAAAAACTTTACAGGTGGATTCCTGCCTTGAAAATAAGTCGAAAGTCTCCAAGCAACCATGACCTAATATCAATAGTTATGGAGATATGCAATATCAAAGTTTCCATTTTTTCAATATTTCCGACTTATTTTTATGTATCATTTATGTAACATATATTCTATATGAAAAATATTCATTTCCTATAATACAAGTCTAATAAAATGAGAGAAATTTTCTTATTGCTATTGGAATTTCTGCAGGGTTTTTATCATTTTATTTAACTTGTATTGAAACTAATATTTTTTTTGCAATCAATATAAGGTAGTGTAATGATAGTTCAACGTTTTGTTATATATAAGTCAGAAATATTTTCAAAAAATGCGAACTTTGACATTGCATAACTTCATAACTATTTATATTAGGCCATGGTTGCTTGAACATTTTAGACCCATTATTAAGGCAATAATAACTATATATATCTATATATATATATATATATTATATATATATATATATATATTTCATAAGAAATAATTAAATGAAATTAAAAGAAATACACAAATATCAAATAATAAAACTGAAAAATTAAATGCTGCAACCTGGATTTCACTATCCCAGCTACTTAATAAGTTGTCAATATTTGATAGTTATATGTCTCTCTTTGAATTATTAATTCACTTATTTATATTATTCCATTTTTATTCGGGAAGTAATCGATTGTTACGAGAATATCAAACGAAGCTTTGACTTCTTCCCGCTAGTCGATTTCCGAACAATCGAAGTATTCTTTGCTAAACTGCAATAACAATTACTACGTAACAATATATATATATATATATATATTGTTACGTAGAAATTGTTATGAAGTGTGAAGCATTATTACTTTTAATGTGTAAATGACATAGAGCGGAACATTCCTGAAAATAATTTCAAATTTGAACGCCTTTTTCTGATCGACCCGAACGATTGCATTTCAGAACTCGACGTCCGAGGACTGCTACATAGCGCGGCTGACGATCTCGGAGTCGGCGGCCTCCGACGCCGGCGAGTACTCGCTGCTGGTGAGGTCGGCCGCCGGGGTGGCCGAGGCCGTGTTCCAGGTCACCGTGGGCGGGCCGCTGCGCCGCGAGCTCGGGCCCCGCCCGGCGGCGGCTGCGCGGCCCCCTCCCACCCATCCTGGCCCTCTCGCTTTCGCCCTGTTTGCCGTGTTAACCCGCGCGCTGCAATAAATCTGTAATATCGATTGCCGTTGTTTGTTTTGTCTTCATCACCCCCTTCGCCCCATAAAATCGCTCAATCCGTCTAAAAGCTGTACACTACGCCTTGCGGTGTGTCTATTCATTACATCCCTCGCATTTTAGGGCATCCAAGTGACGATGTGAAGATAAGGATCCCACAGCTCTGCGTCTGTACGCCACACTCTATAGAAATACATTAATATTATTGATATTTAAAGCATTAACTTTGTGGTAAGACATTATAACTGATTGTTACTTAACTTAGTAAAAACCACTACCAGATTTTAGGTCTACCGGTTTCGAGACGTACCCGTCTCTTCGTCAGGACCAACACTACACGACTATATTCACAACACTATACACCCCAACCATAGTATTGTTAAATTTTCACCAATATTGATCATATGCGTGTTAATCTTGTCTTAATAACAACAATTTTTCCGAATTGGCCAACCAACTCATAGAAAATAACCATAAATTTGACTCAAAAATAGGGGTGAAAATATTAAATACTAATAATAAAGGTTTAAAATTGAATAATTTATAAATTTTTACATTAGAGAGGCGATGAATAATAGAGCACCTCTAATTAATGACTAAATTAATTTTCCATATAGCCCTTTGTTTAATTTAACGTTCACAAAAGGTGGGGTAACACCCACTTTAGACCCCGCCCCCTCTCACTCTCTTTCGTTAGATTCCTAAATAACTTGTAGGCTAGTAGTGCATGCTTGTCTCTGACAAGATTAACATACATGTGATCAATATTCGTGAATGTTTAACAATACTATGGTGGGGGTGTATAGTGTTGTGAATATAGTAGTGTATTGTTGGTCCTGACGAAGAGACGGGTACGTCTCGAAACCGGTAGACCTAAAATCTGGTAGTGGTTTTTACTAAGTTAATTAACAATCTGTTGTAGAAATATATATGTAATTCGTGGTAAGTTAGAATGTGCATCGCCGATATGGCCACCACACTACTAGGAATAATGTAAAAAAACTAGCGGCCTCAATGTAGCCAAAGCAAAACGATGTGCCAAGAGAGAGGATTGTAGCGTTCTATCCTTTCTGACTACCCCTGCGGGGAAACAGCGTGATGGTCGGTTGGTAAGTTTGCCATGCAATTAATAAGATGAGTACTTTATGTGGAAGCAGTCTTCTCTCTGCATTTAATGCTGTCATTAAACACATAGACATGATCATTAAGTTCGTTAGAAAGTTGCACACTATGCGTAATGGCGTGCCTATTCATTACATCCGTTCTGGATTTCTTTACATGACAGATTGATCAAATTTCCGTACAAGTTATGAGGCGAGCACTAGTTCTCACTTACTAGTGCTTGTGTGCTGTTATTAAGTACATAGACATGATGGTTCAGATAAAATTTCATTTAACCACTGCGAAACCTGAAGTAACAAGACAGCTATGGCCCCTGCAGCAGCTGCTCCCAGAACGAGGGTACGAGACGTCACAAAACGGAACAGACGAGGCAGAAATGAAACTATTGTCGAGTCAACCATCATAAATAATGTGCGCGGTTTATATAAATCAATAATTGACAACATTCTTTGTGACCAGAAGAGTAAAACTTAAGAAATTAACAAACAATCAACATCCTTGCAGTTAGAGATTTCTGGGACACAGCGTTCCGGTTGGTCGATGTACGACTGCAGGTATTGATAATGCGGTTAAGTATTGGTCTGCAGTACCGTGTCGAGGCAAGATATATCTTTGGCATTGTTGCGCTCGAGTGAGTCAAACTTCGGTCAGAGAGGTCGTGTACGCACGGCAGAATATCCCAGATAACTCTGAACAGTCGCGAACATTCTCAATCATCCCTATTTATTATGTACCAATAAGTGCTTCTTGTAAGATTCTTTGTAACTACTTCTGAAACTACATTCTTGACAAACAAACGGTTTTTCGCCAGTGTGGACACGCATGTGTACTTTTAAATAACTCTTTTGGTTACATTTGAAACTGCATTCGAGGCAAGCGAAGGGTTTTTCTCCTGAATGCTTCAACATGTGCGACTTTAAAGAACTCTTTTGGCTGCACTTGAAGCTGCACTCGTGACATAGATACGGTTTCTCTCCCGAGTGCGTTCGCATATGCAGCTTCAAGTTGTGTTTCAGAGTACTTTTGTAACTGCACTGCGTACAGTTAAAAGGCTTTTCGCCCGTATGCGTGCGCATGTGAATTTTCAGATTCCCCTCCTGTTTACTGGAATAATTACATTCAGAACATGCGTACGGATTCTGTCCGGCGTGGCTCAACATATGCGCGAACAACATCGAAGATTTCTTGCAATAATAGTTGCATTTCCCGCACGAAAACGGTTTTTTTTCATGCACCGAAATGTGATGTTTCAAATGCGCTTTGGTCGAGCAGACATAATCGCATTGTGTACAAGAAATCGGTTTCACCTTAGAGTGAATAAAACTGTGCCTTCGCAAAGTTTCTTTGCGTTTTGTCGTGTAACTGCACTCGGAACAACCGAATGTCTTCTCTCCGAAATGTGTGAGCATGTGCTCTTTTAAATATTGCTTTAACGAGCATTTATAATCGCAGATTGTGCAAGAAAAGGGTTTTTCTGTATTGTGCGTGTTCATGTGCGTTCTAAGAGAAGATTTTCGTTTGCAGGAATAACTGCATTCGGTACAGGAATGTGGTTTCTCTTCAGTATGAGTGAGCATGTGAATTTTAAGAGATTCTTTTCTATTACAGGTATGACTACACTTCGGACAGTTAAAAGGTTTGTCGGTAGAATGCTTCAACATGTGTGCTTTGAGGATAGTTCTTAATTTACACGTATAACTACATTCGGAACATGAAAATGGCTTGACATCCGTATGCGTCAGCATGTGGCTCTTTAAATAATGCTTTAACGAGCATTTGTAGTCGCAGAGTGTGCACGACAAAGGTTTTTCTCCGCTGTGAATGAACATGTGCGATTTCAACGACTCTCTGCGATTGGTGGAATAACCGCAGACGCCACACAAATAGGGTTTGTTCGTGGCGTGTTTGAACTTGTGCACTCTTAGCAGGTAGGCTCGTTTGCAAGTGTAACTGCACTCAGAACAGGAAAACTGCGCGGTTGTAGAGTCGCCCGGGACATCCTGCGAAGTGTCATCGCGCGTCGCGCTGCTGTCCGCCTGCAGTGCGGTTGGCTCGGACGCGTCTTCAGTTTTATTCGAAGTAAAATACGCTTCTTCGACTATAAAGACTCTCTGAATGCCGGGCGCTGCAAAATAAACATAATTGAAATAATAATAAATTTCCAAGTGTGGCGTTTTGATTATGCGTTGGTTTCTAATTAAGTACAAATTAAAGACAAATGAGTGCACTCGCAGCAAAGCTGAAATTTATTTTGTACTCTTTGGAATACCAATAATAGGGGGCTTGGTGAAGGGCGGGGGATTTAAATATAAATATTGCAGTAGGATAAAATATTGAAAAACTTTCTTAATTTTGAAGAAAAGTTTCATTGAAATAAACAATCCGTAATAATGATTCGTGATGCCTGGCGAGATTAAAGATTCTAGAAGCGAAATAAGAACTCACTATCTTTTCACAGCGGATAACATCGGGTATCAGCGGCTGTTGGCAGGGGCGTGTAGCGGGAACATTGAAGCATGACTTTTACGAAACCATATATTTTGAAAAAATCGAAATAAAACATATATCTCGTAATATTCGATTCTTATCACAATTATTATCATATTATTCGTATTTTAATATATCATTATATTCAGTGATATATTTTTAATTTCTATTTTTTAGCACGCTTATATTAGCTTCACCTGCTTCTATGGACGGAATCTTGTTATCGATATTTTACCCGCTTCCCAATGTCCAACTGAGCTGAAATGTTGCACACAAACATATTCTCGATGACAATATAAGAATCAATTATAAGAGTCACTAGTAAATTAATCAATGAATCCATCGTAATTAATAAATCAATATTTTATATGGGAAATTATTAGTTAATGAACTCACCAAAAGATGGCGCTTGTTTCGTTGGGTTGGGTAATATTAAGACTAAAAAGTTAAAAATTATGTGACATGATTTTTTTTTTAAATAAACGCATATTTAAATGTACTAAAAACTAAAAATAGATTTAACATAAATTTTTTGCAACCCTCTCCATATAAAAGCATGGTTGCTTTACTTACATCGACCACAGCATTCTACAATCTATATAAATATCCTAAGCGCCTATATTTTACTTGGAGACTGAAACAAAAGTTTTTGGTCCGAATTTTTTATTTATTTTTATTTTTAATACATTTAAATATAAGCATGGTATTTAAAAGACAGTATTCCGGTATCCAGTATATGTCTACGTAAAACTCGTGCTTCGATGTTCTCGCTGATCGCGCCTGTGATCTAGTCACGGATAATCCTTTAGGTTTCGTAACACATGTATCAAAAGGATTTTTGAATGAGAAGTGCATCGAGCAAATGTACAATTTCATCATTCGTTCAAAATGGGAATATGGAATGGCAGTGTGGAGCTTACACCAGAGGAAATACATCGACATGATTGAGCAGATTCAAAATAAATTTTTGCGCTATTTATACATGCGCAGAACAGGAGAATATCCTACATTCATGAACCATGAAGTACTGCTGAGGGAATGCAACTACCGCAGCCTCGAGTCGCGCAGACAGGAGGGCCTAGTCGTGTTGGGGGTTAAAATTTTAAGAAATAAAATTGATGCGCCGAACCTGCTAGAGAATTATGCCTTGTTTATACCAAACAATTATTTGCGAAATCGAGGTCACGCGCTATTTCATGTCCCAAAATGCAGAATGGATATAATGAATAAGCACACCATAACGCGTAGTGTGCAACTCCTAAATGAACTGAGCGATCATGTCGATATATTTAATGATAGCATTGAATGCATCAAGCAGCGGATGGCCTCCATTTAGCTACTTTAGCTACTCCAAGATATACTTGCATTGTAAATGGAGCGATCTGTAATGCAAAAAAAAAAATCGCTCACTTATTTTATGGTCGTCGTCGACGTCGGAATTTTCAGAGTACTCTTCCTTCTTAATTTCGGGATAGAGTAGAGAGACTTCGGGATAGTCCGTGGGAGCTTCGGCTCCTCCGTCATCGCTCTCCGCGTCGGTCCTGGGCTCACTCTTAATGGCAGAGCTGGCCGCATCCATGACTCACCATAGTTTGATGACTTCGAACCTCAAATGCGATTCACCACCATTACCTGGAAATTGCAAAAGCTAACATTAAAAACGTAATATTTCTCGGATCTTCTGGTACACATTCGCTTATTCCACCGTTTTCCAAAACGTCCAGACTGTTCGAAAACCTTCGATTAGGTGCATAATTCGATTGGCCACTTGAGCCTAAGTACTTCTCTTATGGCAGAGAGTGTACAATATAAGTTTTTGAGATGTCTCTACATGAGAGAGTACGAGCATTATCCTTGGCTTCAACCAATAGAGTTTATTCAGAGCATGCTTGGCTACATACTGTCTTATGCTTGTGTTGATTTAGTAATGTATACGTATTAAGCATGTAATAACCATGTGACCAATAAATGCCGATTTATCGGCGCAGAAACTGAAAAGCTTCAAATACGGTTTTCCGAGTGATATTTAACTAATAGCAATACGGTAATTTAACATTTTCTTTTTTAATAGAAAAATCTTCATTTTGGTTTAGAAAATACGTTTATGAAAAAGATTTCATTACATTGAAAACCGATTTTCAAAACCACGATTTTAAACTCCCGCCAAAACGCTTATTTTCGTAAGTGACGTCAAGCATGACTTTTTATGTCTTCTGACGTATAACACGTAACAGGGTACAGGGCGCATTATGTTATGTTAGGGAAAAAGTTTATTAGATATTATATGGTACCTAAATGTAGAAGTTCATTCATGAAAACTGAAAAATTGATCCATCATTAAAGCATAAATTTTCGGTAAGTTATCGGATTCCTTTGTGAAAAAGTCTTCCTCCATTATTTTAAGTGTGTTTTAAGATTCTGATTTTGTATATATGTTGCGCGTCTGGTGTCAAGTGTGTGGATGTTGTAAATTTGACTATAAACTATCCAATAAATACTTTTTTTTACATTAATGTAAACAATAACTACTCTTAATGATATTCTCAAATTTTATGTAATTTATGTGAGTATTTTTAAATATTTATTCAAAGTTTTCATACAATATGTATAGCGGCATACTACCGCCATCTATGAAAATAAATAAAAACATATAATTGACCAAACACATTTGTAAATAAAACGAGTATGTAGATATATGGTACCTACCTAGTCCGGCAAAATTCAATAATAAATAAATGCACATACATTTTCTATATTGTATTTACTAATTAATAAATATATAGGTATTAGCTTTTTTAAATTTTGATGTTCATTTCTGTGGCTGCTCGATTGATATGTTTAGTTGTGAGATGTCAAATGTTACACATCATATGCGACTACTGTAAGGCTCGCTCTTTTCTTAAAAAAAATTTTGAAAATGGACAAATTACATGATTAATTTTTGAAGAATTTGACATTTGTCAACATGGTTCAACGTTCTTACACAAAAAACAAAACTACTGGTGCAAACATTAGGTAAAAAAAACAAAGGCTTTAAGAGGTATTTCGTAAACAAACAAAATTCCCAAATTTTGTTTTAGCCCTCATTTTTGTCAACCGCCGCTATGATAGCGTGACCTTGTCCGCAGCTGTCAAAGCTGAATAAAACCAAAAAATGATATCATAATTCAACTGAAATTGCTCTAAAATGCACCTCGAATGAGTATCTGTACGATTAAATATATTTCAATTATATTATCTCGCTGATTTTAGTATGAAAGGACACAAAAACAGGTCAAATCGAAGAGGCTACAATCGTTGATGCATTAATTCCACAAAATATTACAATTAACGTAATACCACCGAAAATACATTAATATGATAAAAAAATGAGCTACTCACACAATTACAGTCAACGCAGCGCCATCACTTGTATTATTTGTTAAGAATCTAATAAAATATCGTATGACGAAATGTCATATGACACGGAAACACCAGAACCATAGACAAATTATGCAGATGCTTCAGTCGCCGGTCCTAGTTAACATGGCGAAAAAACAGAGTCGGTGGGAAGATTGCGGGGCATGTTGTACCGATTTTTTTCTTTAGAACTGCACTTATTCGAACATTCGAATTATTACTAGGTACTTCATTCACAAAAATGTAAAATGAAACGTGTTAAAGCATTCACACGGATACTAGGAATTTTTGAAAGAGTTTTGGGAAGAATTTACTAAGGACGGCAGGGCTGAAAGGAATATTGAAAGAAGGTAACTTCTAAAAGAAAGTATCTGATGCACTGAACTCTGAATGTAATTATCAAAATTTTAATGATTATTTGGTGCCAAGAACATGTAAGGAAGTTGGAGCGACTGGGAGGAAGCCTGGAGTCAGCAAACAAATAACGAAAGTAGATAAACTTAAATGAAAATGTGGTCGATAAGGTTCTATACATGAAAGAGTGAAGAAAAAAATATAGAGCGTATAAAAATTTATTCAAGTACTTAACGCATAGGTTTGACAATATATAAAGCCGGCGGATTAATTTGTAGTTATGCAGAAAGCAGCCAGCCAGAAAAAAATAAGATAAAAGCACTTTTGTCTAAAAATGGAATGATCAAATCTACACAAAATATAAAATTCTTTAGTTCATAAATTAAAAAATAATATATAAATGCCAATTTCTAATAACTTTAAAGTGGATTTAAGTGTAGATTTTTAGAAATTTCAATGTTTTTTCACCTGTCTGATTGTATTATTTACTTGATTTACTTATCTATAATGAATATCTTGTAATTAAATTTATAATCGTATGAGATTTTTATTATTACCATGTGAATTTGTATCTTTTAAGCTATTCAAGAATTGAAAATAAAAGACTAAATTCATTCTTTTTTAAATAAATTCCACAATAAATAAAAATCAATTTGGATTCACAGAGGGAATTAGCACACAAGACGCTATCGCAAAAATGTCGAGTATTATACAGAGTAATCTGGATAAATCAAATAAATGCATAGGAATATTCGTTGATCTAAAGAAAGCATTCGATAGCATTACTTATGGAAAACTTGCTGTAAAACTAAAAAAAACGCAATAGATCTCTTAGCCCTTAATTGGATTAAAAGCTAGCTAATAGATAGACCTCAAATGGTAAAATTAAGTGATAAGCACGTCACTAACAAGTCGTCAAAAAAAAGTCCCGGGGAAAAAGGAATGGAGTATTGTACACAATTGTAAGTATGAGCATGTTATGTTAGTCACCGTGACTTCAAATTACCTGATTTGTCTCTCTACACGCAGAGCGTTTGTGAAGTAATTTGCCGTGATTTGTTGTCTCTTTCAATGCGATATTTGCTACATATGAAAGCCGGCTGTATGGGAATAACGTGTCTTTATTATAATACGTCAATGGATGTGATAGTCTATCGTGCGTGGAATTATTGGTGAACGTTACATTGTGTAAAGTGATCACTTAAGCCAGCCTTACTACAGGTCTTAAGTCTTATGGACACCAAAAAAAGTGCTCCATACATACTTCTCATATAAAAATAGATTCCTCTCTATGAGACATCTATAATTTATCTTCTACAAAAGGATTAACTCGAGTTCTTTCGGTATGCTATTGGAAAACTAATTCCTCTCATCGTTAACTTTAGTTTTCTGACATTCGCATAATGTTTACGAGGCGTTTGAGACACAATTTCTTAATTATTAACAATATTATACAAGTATATTTTTTTGAATATGTTTGTTATTAATAATAATGAAATGATCTTAAAAATAATATAAAATTTAATCAAACAATTGGATCTGTTTATGACTTTCGGATGCTGCAATATATTTATACGTTATATTTAACAATCTACTCAAAAATAATAATATCTTTCTTCCTAAACTTTATTTATAATATTTGTAAAAAATATGTATGTACAGTCTTCATGCAGAAATACTTCAAGATTAAGTGTACTAAAGACTCTGTTGCAAGAGAGTGTAAAAAGTGTTTCGAGATAATCACAAAATATTTTGATGACCTTTTTTGTCAAACAAATGCTTTAAGAGTGAATTGGTTGAAAGCTGAACTCATTTAGCAAAAATTAATAAAACTGCTGTTTGAAATTTATTAAAAATTATATTTAAAACTTAATTACAACTCATTTAAATCAACCGTTTTCAATTAATTACAGAATACAAGATAATAATTTGTACAACCAATATTTTAATTATTTATCTTCATCTTAATACACGCCAGTAGGAAAAGGAGCCGCTCATCTCACTAGGAACAACCTGTGCTGAGATGAGCAGCGTACAATGAAATGAGGACAAAATACTATAAAAATAAAACAAAACACTACACTACTAAAAAGTTAATCAATTCATTGAGGATAAAAATATAAAACATTGACAGTGGATATTATTCAATACAAAGCAATAGAGAAAGTAAAAATAATCATATTTATGGATAGTAACAACTTAATGGTAGATATTTGAATACCAAAGTTATGGCAAAATTAAAAAGAATGTATGCAAAAAATTTTATGTATGTCGTATAATAAATAATGAAAAAAAATACAATTTAATGGGCAACAAATTAATCATGTCCTTTTTTCGCCAATTGGGTATTTGTGCAAATGCAGGCGACAATAATGTTTTCACAAATAATTTTGTGCCTGCAAGAAATTGTAAAAGTAGGGTGTCCACACTATGATATAATGGATACGAAAGATGCTTGGATATCACATCTATCATTTAGCATAAGACCAATATCTTTTTTTTTGTATAATTGAACTGACTTTTTTGAAACGTTGAGTTATTTTGGCATTTTCACAGCAACCCCAGAAGTCATCACTAGATAAACTATTCTTAATGTTCTAATTTTGTAACGTACATACTGGTAAGTACATAACCCGTGAAAAGTGACTACTTTTACATGTCGGTTCCTAAAGAATAAATATTTATTTATGGGACGTCCGAGCACACTCTTGGACTGTGTTCTCTATTGCTCTATGGGCCGCTTGGATTTTTCTCGGTGTCTCTTGTAGACCTCTTTTCTTGCACTCTCTTCAGAATCTCCTTATTGTAATTCTAACACTCAAGCATGGTCATTTGACCAGGTTTCGTTCGCATTCCGAGAATTTTTGAGAATTCTTGTTCTGGTAATTTTGGTATTTACATAGGAACCCCAGAAGTCCTTATTACTCGTATTAAACAGATAAGGAGATGTCTTACGTAAATCTGGAAATGTTCATTATACTAAGAAAACAGAAGACAGTAGATTTCCAGCACATTCAGGAGTTAAATCCAAATCAGGAGGATGATTTCTATAAGGTATGTTCCTTTATGTCAGACTTCTATATGAGTATAATTACATTGTGTGCACGAGAACATCCTTCCACCCAGAATGTCTAAGCAGCTGCATATTTATTGGCAGAGTGCCTTCAATGAATATTTCTGAGAACATGTGTAATTCCATTGAGAGAAAGATAAAGGTTTTTCTCCACTATGTCTCTTTAAGTGTGTTTTCCGGGAGTAAGTGTAATAACACTGAGAGGAAGAGAAAAGTTCATATCCTGAGTGCGTCAGATCGTGACTTTTTAAATTCGATTTAGACTTACAAGTATAAATACACTGAGGGCATCAAAAGGGTTTCTCTTCAGAGTGTATAAGCTCGTGTCTATTTAAATGTGATTTAAGCAAGGCCGTATAATGGTTGCATTGAGAACGAGAGAAAGGCATCTCTCCGATATATTGTCTCTGTATATATATAATAAACATTTAATACATTCTGAGATGAACGAATCAATTTGTCAATTTTTCTCATAAGTAATGGAGATATACTAAAAAAAAACATTGCAGTTCATCTGGAAAGTCTGCCTAGTAATTATTTATTTCTTTTACTTATTTAATGATTATGGAAGACCAACAGCACAAAAAAAAAGCATAGAAAACATTGATACATATTTAGATGGCCAATTACAGGTCTCCACATTTAGAAATATGTCAGTAATGATAAATATTTATGATATACTAAGGCATATTAATTATATAGAAAGAAAGAATAAAAAATTTAAACAAACAGAAATATGTCAGTAATGATAAATATTTATGATATACTAAGGCATATTAATTATATAGAAAGAAAGAATAAAAAATTTAAACAAACAGAAATATGTCAGTAATGATATATATTTATGATATACTAAGGCATATTAATTATATAGAAAGAAAGAATAAAAAATTTAAACAAAAGAAAAAGAAACTTAATTATTACGTGGAAAAAAATTCAGCACTCAAAATTTTTCTTAATCTTGTGTGGCTGCACTCGAACAGATCAATATCCAATAATCTTATCAGTTTATTGAATGCATCGCATACCCTCAAGAAATATGAATTCCGACGATAGTTGGATGAGGTAAAATCAATGTGAAAGACTGGGTTGTGTCTACGAGATCTACAGGGAACATGGAATTTTAGTCTATTTAATAGTTCAGGACAGTCGACGTTGCCTGATACAATTTTTAGTAGGTACATCAAATCACCTATTTTCCGACGTCTGTATAAAGGTAGGATGTGATATTTTTTGCATGAACTGTCATAATCGTCAGAAACGCAATTGAATTTAAAGTTGAGAAAGCGAATAAATTTTTTTTGAATTTATTCCAAGCGATTTACATAGATCATATACTGGGGGTTCCATACTTGCGTTGCATACTCGAGTTTGCTTCTGACAAAAGTCCAGTAAAGTACTTTCAATGTCTTAACACACTTAAAATCTTTAGACATTCTCATGATGAAACCTAAAGCCCTATAAACCTTACTTATAATAGAATCGATATGTTCATCGTATAATAATTTTCTATCATTGATCACCCCTAAATCTCTGATTGATGTAGCTGTTTCTAATTGTTCTCCTTTTAATATATAGTTAAATGGTATTATTTTCTTTTTGCGTGTGAAAACTACACAAGAACATTTTGAGGGATTCAAATCAAGTTTATTTAATTTACAATAATTATCTAACCGTAGCAAATCATCTTGTAGATTGAACGAATCGTAAATACTAGAAATTGGTTTAAAAATTTTCATATCGTCAGCAAAAATTAGGACATTAGAGTGACGAAAGCAATCGTGAATATCGGAAATGAAGATTATAAACAACAATGGCCCCAGCAGTGATCCCTGAGGTACTCCGCTGGGAACTACAACCCAACTCGACATGTAATTGCTTACTACCACAGCCTGAGTTCTATTATCGATGTAGGATGCAAACCATCTTAGGGCCGGTTGTTTCAAGTTGGATTAAAGTAAGCGTTCTTTTAAAGCATAGATTTTTACGTTCTCCACCAATCAGACGATCCGTTTTCGTAAAAATCTATGCTTTAGTCGACCGCTTACTTTGATCGAATTTGAAACAACCGGGCCTTAGCAAGTCACCACGTATTCCGGCCAAGAAAAGCTTATTAATCAACAGATGATGATCTATTCTATCAAACGCTTTACTATAATCAGTATAGATCACATCTGTTTGAAGTCCTTTATCCATTTTATCAGTTAGAAAGTCATTAAAGAGGATTAGATTGGAGACGGTTGATTTCCCTTTGATGAATCCGTGTTGATCTGGATGAAAGGAGTGATGAAGAGCTGCATAGACTTGATCGTATATAACCTTCTCGAAAACTTTAGCAATTGTGCACAATTTAGAAACAGGTCTATAATTTGCGACGTCTGATTTCGAGCCTTTTTTATGAATCGGCGTAATAAATGCCGATTTCCAGATATCTGGCACAAATCCATCCTTAATAGAATTTTTAAATAAAATTGTTAGAGGTACAGCAATTATATCAGCACATTTAATTAAATATATTGGTGGTATTTGATCAGGTCCAGCAGATTTATTTATATCAAGATGCTTTAATTGATTTATTATGTTCGATTTACTGACTTCTATTGATGAAATGAAACAATCGGTGATTGGTTCGTAATTGGACAGAGAATTCGTATTTTGAGTACTTGAAGAGGGATTTGAAAACGTAGAATAAAAGTAATCGGAAAAATAGTTACATATGTCGGATCCTGATGTGGCAGTATTGAGACCGTATGTCATATTGCTTGGCAGGTTGAATGATTTAGATTTTGATTTAATAAATGACCAGAACGTTTTGGGGTTACGTACTACAGACTCCTCTATTTTAGAGATGTAATTCAAGTAACATTCGTTTTCCAATGACTTGGCTCTATCGCGTAAAATATTAAAAGATAATTCGTCAGATTTATTGCCATAAATTTTAAATTTACGAAAGTACTTGAATTTTTCTCTGATAATTTTTTTGAGTACCGCAGTGTACCAAGGAGGGAAATTATCAAAATTTCCCGTCTTGCATGGTACGCATTTGTCGCGAATAGTGTAAAGTACCTGGTAAAATGATCTCAATGCTTGCTCAACTTTATATAAAATATTTTTCATAAATTTAGTGTGCAATTATTTTTTAAAAGTTTCATTCGTTTATCTCGAAATGTACTACATCGGCACATAGACTTAATTATATATATACAGCGACGATATGAAAGCACGTGGGTTTTAAAGCTCGATTTATAATAAAAAGCGGAATTTCATTAATGGCTTGAAAAAGGATTCACACAAGAGTATACAAGGTGTATTTTAATTTTTTTTACAGGGTACAGATATAATTACATTGGGAATAAGAAATGGTTTCTCTCCAGAATGTGTGAGCATGTGTCTTTTTATATTACGTTTAAGGGGACAGGTATAATCACAGTGAGAACAAGAAAATGTTTTTTGTCCAGAATGTTTACGCATGTGATATTTTAGACTTTGTTTTAGGGAACAGGCGTAATTACATTGAGAACAAGAAAATGGTTTCTCTGCAGAATGTGTAAGCATGTGTCGTTTTAAAATACATTTTACCGAACAGGCGTAAACACATTGAGAACAAGAAAATGGTTTCTCTCCAGAATGTGTAAGTATGTGTTTTTTTATATTAGGTTTAAGGGAACAGGCATAATCACAGTGAGAACAAGCAAATGGTTTTTCTCCAGAATGTGTACGCATATGGTGTTTTAGACTCTGTTTTAGGGAACAGGCATAATTACATTGAGAACAAGAAAATGGTTTCCCTGCAGAATGTGTAAGCATGTGTCTTTTTAAATTACGTTTTACGGAACAGGCGTAAATACATTGAGAACAAGAAAATGGTTTCTCTCCAGAATGTGTAAGTATGTGTCTTTTTAAACTATGTTTGTAGAAACAAGAATAATTACATCGAGAACAAAAAAATATTTTCTCTCCAGAATGTGTAAGCATGTGTCTTTTTAATTGATGTTTTCGGTTACCAACATAATCACATTGAGAACAAGAAAATGGCCTTTCTCCAGAATGTGTAAGCATGTGACTTTTTAAACTTGTTTTTAGGGAACAGGCATAATCACATTGAGGACAAGAAAATGGTTTTTCTCCAGTATGTGTAAGCATGTGTCTTTTTAATTGATCTATTCGGGTACAAGCATAATCACATTGAGAACAAGAAAATGGTTTGTCTCCAGTATGTGTAAGCATGTGAATTTTTAACTGATGTTTTCGGGTACAGGCATAATTACATCCAGAACAAGAAAATGGTTTCTCTCCAGTGTATGTACGAGAATGGTTCATTAAGGTTTGCGGTAAAGTACAGGTGTAATTACATTGTGAGTAAAATAAAGGTTTCTCTTCAGGGTGTGTGAGCAGGCGCGTCTTGATCACCGATTTCTCCGAAGAGGTATAATCGCCTTGTGAGCAAGATAAGATTTCCCCACCGGGTCTCTGGGATTCTTTAGCACTGCAGTCCGAATGGTTTCTTAACTTTTGAGTTTTATCGAGATAACCTGGAACAATCAAGTTAGTTTTGTATAATGTCGACAATGTAATGTCGATCATGTAGCAGCGGAATATGAGAGTTGACTGCGAGTTCAGGAATGTACAATTTTTTTTATTTAGAAAAATATGAGAAACCCGCGGGGTTTATGAACATATAACACCATTTAGATAATAAAAGTAAATTCATATGGAAGAAATAATACCTTTTTTGTAGGTGTCTGTGTACATCCGTGAATGTTTGTCCTTTCTTTTTTAAGTTAGTTTTCTACGTTTGTGTACGTCTCAGTATGTTTGTCAGTTTTTTGTATGTATGAAAATTCAGTTGTTTTGTATGTTGCGGTAATTCGTTACATAATTTCAGTGCGTTGCGAACAAGTCGTGATTGTTTAGTTTTTGTTTTGGCATTATTTATGTAATAGTTGGGATTATTTATGTAATAATGATGTTCTGTTGGGACGTTGATGTGTTTGGTGTATTTTTTGTTATTTGTTGCCCCTGTCTTTTATTTTTATATCACCATTTTCTATTAGTTTTAGGGTTTTAGGGTTCGTTGTGTTATTTATGTTAAGTTGTTTGTCTGGTGGATTGATTTAGTAAGTGTCGTGTAGTAGAGGTTGAAAACAATTTAAAAAAATTATTTTGTTGTCTTTGAAGTCTATTTAGGTCAGTTTTGTTTCCAGTTCCCCAAAGAGGTATCATGTATAATTTTTACTCTTAACGTAAGCTTCATACATTAAAATTGATATGTTATTTGGTGTGTATTCATGTATTTTGTGGAAAATGCTGGTAGGTTTGGTCATGGTTTCTATTATTGTGCCTTTGTGTATAGTCCATTTAAGTTGTTTGTCTATAAATAGTCCCAGGTATTTGGTGTGTTCTAGTTCTGTCAATGTTTCGTTTTGTATTTTTATGTCCATCTGACGTGTTTTTGGGATTGATTCAAGATGGATTTGACTTCTCCGATCAGACCTGACAGCTGCCCTCCGCTGCAAACGTAACCTCACAATTCTCAAAATTAAATCAAACAAGTACTAATGCGGTGAGTAAAGCTTATGGAAAAAAGATTACTTCATACGCACTTATTTATTTCTTCTCCCACAGGTTCCTGATTTATGGCAAACTCGTCATTATCACGTTGGACCACAGAAAAGATAAATATTGTTGAAAATTTATATTTGACGCTTGACGGATTACCGTCGTGTACTTCTTTCTCCCTGACCGCACCGCCGACGTAAACCTACATCTCGTTTATTTTTTTAATTTTTATTTCCGACTTTTCAGTGTTGGGATAAAGATATCCCAGAATATTTGTATTTTGTAAAGAAAGAAAGAAAGTTTGTTGATATTATTATTATCCTTTTTATTCTCGTTACTTAATAATAATAATTAATAATAATTGGATAACTTATATAGCGCCGTTTTCGCGAATACTCACCTCAAGGGCGCTTAAATCAGTATTTTATATTAATGCCTTTCTATTCTTGTTCCTTAACAAATCTTTTGTAGTGATTTCTATCAAACATGTTCCTACATTCATTATGTGTCTCTTTAATCAATGATTTGCGTAAACTTGAGCTGTCTATGGATAGAGCATGTTAGCTCAAATGTCAAAACGTATGTCGAAAATATTGATCAATCAAATGTTAAATTTTTTCGATGATTTCTCTTTTTAACACTGAACTATGTGATACATTCCCTCGAAACGATCGGAGTAACTACGTGTATACTTACCGGCGCGCTGGTCGGCCCTCCTGGAGTACTCAGAGCACTCCTGCTTGATGTCAGGACAGGATATGTCCACCTCAGTGTAGAGCTCTCCATCGCCGCTCCCGGCTGCAGACCCTGGCTCGGGCTCGACGGCAGCAACATCTGGGGCGGCGCTGTCCATGCTGCTACTTTCGGGCGCTGCGTCAAAAATAATATTTTAGAAATACTGAAATCTTTTCACAAAACAATATCTACAAGTTCTACTAACCATATCGACAATAATTAACAGCAGATGGGTATTCGTGAGGAGTGAAACGATAACTTAACTAATATATACCCGGAATATTAATCAGGGAATCAATTATTTTACCGGCGGGCTCGTCGGCCTTCCTGGAGCACTCCTGCTTTATATCGGGATACGATATGTCGATATCAGTGTAAGGCGTTTCACCGCCTGCTCCTTCATCGCCGCTCTGCACTGGAGACCATGGCTCGGCCTTGAAGGCCGCAATATCTGGAGCAGCACTGTTCATGCTTCTAGAGCTCTCAGCCAGCAAGTGAAGATTCCATAGAAAAGAGAATAAAGATGTCCCACGAATAAATTCAAAATGCGGTTGTCTATAGAAATCGGATTGACCATGGACAAATCATATCTTATTATCTAGGCTGGTCCTACTTGTGGAGAATGAGTTTGATATGACATGGATATGACTCATATCAGATGGCCAACGAATGACGGGTCCTGCGAACGGGCAGCCAATGTATGTGACCCGGTCACTTCGTGATCGATACGAGTCACACAAGATGGGGGCAGTCGATATACTTAGGTGAGGTTGGGTGATCGAAAAGATTTCAGATCGAAACCATCAGGGAGGTCACAGACCTGCGTAATCCCGTGGTTGTACCACCCCGATCCTGCAATATATTTATACGTTATATTTAACAATCTACTAAAAAATAATAATATCTTTCTTCCTAAACTTTATTTATAATATTTTTAAAAAATATGTATGTACAATCTTCATGCAGAAATACTTCAAGATTAAGTGTACTAAAGACTCTGTTGCAAGAGAGTGTAAAAAGTGTTTCGAGATAATCACAAAATATTTTTATGACCTTTTTTGTCAAACAAATGCTTTAAGAGTGAATTGGTTGAAAGCTGAACTCATTTAGCAAAAATTAATAAAACTGCTGTTTGAAATTTATTAAAAATTATATAATTACAACTCATTTAAATCAACCGTTTTCAATTAATTACAGAATACAAGATAATAATTTGTACAACCAATATTTTAATTATTTATCTTCATCTTAATACACGCCAGTAGGAAAAGGAGCCGCTCATCTCACTAGGAACAACCTGTGCTGAGATGAGCAGCGTACAATGAAATGAGGACAAAATACTATAAAAATAAAACAAAACACTACACTACTAAAAAGTTAATCAATTCATTGAGGATAAAAATATAAAACATTGACAGTGGATATTATTCAATACAAAGCAATAGAGAAAGTAAAAATAATCATATTTATGGATAGTAACAACTTAATGGTAGATATTTGAATACCAAAGTTATGGCAAAATTAAAAAGAATGTATGCAAAAAATTTTATGTATGTCGTATAATAAATAATGAAAAAAAATACAATTTAATGGGCAACAAATTAATCATGTCCTTTTTTCGCCAATTGGGTATTTGTGCAAATGCAGGCGACAATAATGTTTTCACAAATAATTTTGTGTCTGCAAGAAATTGTAAAAGTAGGGTGTCCACACTTACTATGATATAATGGATACGAAAGATGCTTGGATATCACATCTATCATTTAGCATAAGACCCATATCTTTTTTTTTGTATAATTGAACTGACTTTTTTGAAACGTTGAGTTATTTTGGCATTTTCACAGCAACCCCAGAAGTCGTCACTAGATAAACTATTCTTAATGTTCTAATTTTGTAACGTACATACTGGTAAGTACATTACAAAATTATGAATACACTAGTTGTAACCCGTGAAAAGTGACTACTTTTACATGTCGGTTCCTAAAGAATAAATATTTATTTATGGGACGTCCGAGCACACTCTTGGACTGTGTTCTCTATTGCTCTATGGGCCGCTTGGATTTTTCTCGGTGTCTCTTGTAGACCTCTTTTCTTGCACTCTCTTCAGAATCTCCTTATTGTAATTCTAACACTCAAGCATGGTCATTTGACCAGGTTTCGTTCGCATTCCGAGAATTTTTGAGAATTCTTGTTCTGGTAATTTTGGTATTTACATAGGAACCCCAGAAGTCCTTATTACTCGTATTAAACAGATAAGGAGATGTCTTACGTAAATCTGGAAATGTTCATTATACTAAGAAAACAGAAACAGTAGATTTCCAGCACATTCAGGAGTTAAATCCAAATCAGGAGGATGATTTCTATAAGGTATGTTCCTTTATGTCAGACTTCTATATGAGTATAATTACATTGTGTGCACGAGAACATCCTTCCACCCAGAATGTCTAAGCAGCTGCATATTTATTGGCAGAGTGCCTTCAATGAATATTTCTGAGAACATGTGTAATTCCATTGAGAGAAAGATAAAGGTTTTTCTCCACTATGTCTCTTTAAGTGTGTTTTCCGGGAGTAAGTGTAATAACACTGAGAGGAAGAGAAAAGTTCATATCCTGAGTGCGTCAGATCGTGACTTTTTAAATTCGATTTAGACTTACAAGTATAAATACACTGAGGGCATCAAAAGGGTTTCTCTTCAGAGTGTATAAGCTCGTGTCTATTTAAATGTGATTTAAGCAAGGCCGTATAATGGTTGCATTGAGAACGAGAGAAAGGCATCTCTCCGATATATCGTCTCTGTATATATATAATAAACATTTAATACATTCTGAGATGAACGAATCAATTTGTCAATTTTTCTCATAAGTAATGGAGATATACTAAAAAAAAACATTGCAGTTCATCTGGAAAGTCTGCCTAGTAATTATTTATTTATTTTACTTATTTAATGTTTATGGAAGACCAACAGCACAAAAAAAAAGCATAGAAAACATTGATACATATTTAGATGGCCAATTACAGGTCTCCACATTTAGAAATATGTCAGTAATGATAAATATTTATGATATACTAAGGCATATTAATTATATAGAAAGAAAGAATAAAAAATTTAAACAAACAGAAATATGTCAGTAATGATAAATATTTATGATATACTAAGGCATATTAATTATATAGAAAGAAAGAATAAAAAATTTAAACAAAAGAAAAAGAAACTTAATTATTACGTGGAAAAAAATTCAGCACTCAAAATTTTTCTTAATCTTGTGTGGCTGCACTCGAACAGATCAATATCCAATAATCTTATCAGTTTATTGAATGCATCGCATACCCTCAAGAAATATGAATTCCGACGATAGTTGGATGAGGTAAAATCAATGTGAAAGACTGGGTTGTGCCTACGAGATCTACAGGGAACATGGAATTTTAGTCTATTTAATAGTTCAGGACAGTCGACGTTGCCTGATACAATTTTTAGTAGTTACATCAAATCACCTATTTCCCGACGTCTGTATAAAGGTAGGATGTGATATTTTTTGCATGAACTGTCATAATCGTCAGAAACGCAATTGAATTTAAAGTTGACAAAGCGAATAATTTTTTTTTGAATTTATTCCAAGCGATTTACATAGATCATATACTGGGGGTTCCATACTTGCGTTGCATACTCGAGTTTGCTTCTGACAAAAGTCCAGTAAAGTACTTTCAATGTCTTAACACACTTAAAATCTTTAGACATTCTCATGATGAAACCTAAAGCCCTATAAACCTTACTTATAATAGAATCGATATGTTCATCGTATAATAATTTTCTATCATTGATCACCCCTAAATCTCTGATTGATGTAGCTGTTTCTAATTGTTCTCCTTTTAATATATAGTTAAATGGTATTATTTTCTTTTTGCGTGTGAAAACTACACAAGAACATTTTGAGGGATTCAAATCAAGTTTATTTAATTTACAATAATTATCTAACCGTAGCAAATCATCTTGTAGATTGAACGAATCGTAAATACTAGAAATTGGTTTAAAAATTTTCATATCGTCAGCAAAAATTAGGACATTAGAGTGACGAAAGCAATCGTGAATATCGGAAATGAAGATTATAAACAACAATGGCCCCAGCAGTGATCCCTGAGGTACTCCGCTGGGAACTACAACCCAACTCGACATGTAATTGCTTACTACCACAGCCTGAGTTCTATTATCGATGTAGGATGCAAACCATCTTAGGGCCGGTTGTTTCAAGTTGGATTAAAGTAAGCGTTCTTTTAAAGCATAGATTTTTACGTTCTCCACCAATCAGACGATCCGTTTTCGTAAAAATCTATGCTTTAGTCGACCGCTTACTTTGATCGAATTTGAAACAACCGGGCCTTAGCAAGTCACCACGTATTCCGGCCAAGAAAAGCTTATTAATCAACAGATGATGATCTATTCTATCAAACGCTTTACTATAATCAGTATAGATCACATCTGTTTGAAGTCCTTTATCCATTTTATCAGTTAGAAAGTCATTAAAGAGGATTAGATTGGAGACGGTTTATTTAATTAATATTTGTTTCTCAAAATCTTTAATAATGCACAGCTTTTTTGCTTGTATGCGCTGCACGCCACTGGTACCTACTATTCTGGATTTTGTATAATTATTAATTTTCTGTTCTGATTATTTAATACACGATTATTTACAATTTAAATTATCTTTTTATAGTTTTCAAAACCTTCAAAACCTGTGAAAATTTATCCTGACAAGCCTAAAATATCTTACTTTTGACACCGACTACTTATTTGACACAGAGTGTCTCAACAAAGATTTTTTAGTGAGACAGGCAAGGTACAATAATTTCTATACGTATAATTGTATAGATTTAAATAAAATAAATAGTTGTTACTGAATCTCACTCCCTGAGATCTCATTTCGCTAGCGTCTGGGACTAGCTGGTAAGTACGATTTATTATTATTATTGTTATTTTTATTATTATTACGTTACTATTATATCAAATATTAATCCCATTGTGAGTAATGTTGTCCAAATCATAAGAACCTACGACTATTTGTTTATAAAAGATGGACATATTAAATTATTGTGACATTAATTCCATTTTAACTGTTGCTAAGCAAATTTTAATTCGCCCAACTGACAAAGCGAATATATGTAGTAGGTTCCTATATGTTAACGGGGTGATGTTCGAAGTTTGACATACAACGTGTGATGCGCGAAACGATGTATTTCGAGATAGTGTGTATACAGAGACTACTAAAGCCGAGAGTTGTTTCCAAAGAAACTCATCCATAACGCAGAATTTGTCTCGAGTCGAAAATCTCTTAAAAATCTCCTCCTTGGACGCGGGCCATTACGAAGTATTGAGAAATACTCGTATATACCATACCCGCGTTTAGAACATTAAGCCCTGTGTCTTTAAGCAGACAGCATAATTAAAATGATGAAACAGCATAATAATATTTATAATCTGCAGTACAACCGGTGTGCATTAGTACCCATTTGTGAAGTAACCTTGTGTCTGTTTACTTTATATATTATTAAAACTGAAGTAATTACGACTCAACCTGTGAACTATAAAATCCGATCATCAGTGGTATGAATGCCGTTGTGGTCAATGTAGTAAAAATATTTATCTGTCTACCTCTCGAATATACATTTTATCTATTGAAATATTGTTTGTTTTATCATATTTTTAGTTATGTTATTAAATAAATATAAGGTCACTACTCTTTTGGTTTCCTCAAAAAGGACTTCATACGGAAATCCTTGACTGACAATTTGTGTCAAGTGCCTGCCGCAGATGGTGAACTTCAATAATGATTAGTACAATAAATATGCAAATAATACTTTTTGCATATTTTATTTTTAAATGTTTGTTAATGTGTATTGTAAATATAATTATTTAGTATACTGGGTACTTGCAAACGATGTTGTGTGTACCTACTAAGTGGATCACTACAACGGTATTTAAAATATTATTAGTTCGCAATAAAATAGTCTACGAGGTTAGAATTTGTTTCCAATCTGTAAAGATCTTTCCATTTCAGAAAATAATCAAATTAGAATATGTAAACCGTACGCACGACGCACTTTGTTTCGTGTGTTAGTGTTAGTGTTAGAGTATAAACAACAACTAATTCAAATATCTTTCTTAAATGAAAAGAACTCTAATTAAGTAAAAAAGCTTCTGGAATCTTTACAGACTTTACAATTTTCCGAAAATTAACAGCTCACGACATAAACTTGATTCGGATGAGCAATGACGTTTCTTTCTTTTAGTTCAACCAAGGTAAAAAAAATGACTCGTCAGATTGTGCATCGGTTATTATTAAAATGTATAGTTTTATAGGTAGGTACCCACCTACCACACTTTATTAAAATTTGTTTATCAGGTTTAATTACCGTTGAAGCTAAAAAAACTCGTTACATTTTACGATAATTTTATAATCGCAAGTTTTTATCAGACGCGTTAAATAATAAATAATAATTTGATAAACCGTGAATCATTACGCCCCAAATAATATGGCACTGGTGTGCACATGTTTTACATTCGACGTAACGCCTATTATTACGCAAATGTACGTAATTGTATGTAAAGGATGTGGTGGATTTTCCCACAAGAAACGCGTCAGTTACCTGAGTGTAGACTAAAAAAATCAATTTGCTTTGAGATTCGTAAATATTTTTTATCTCTCGATCGTGAATGACTGAAGGTAATTAGTCATTCGAAGGATTTTTTTAAGGGAATATGAGTTTGGCGTTTCGCGGATCAAGGCGTAAGTCACGACTGAGTTTTCCAACCTGTGAGATCTTCATTTCCTTGCTGCCTCGCCGGCTAATCCAAGGTCGGACGCTTGGTGAAGCGCGCCCGGTGGGTATACTACTTCTACTGAATGATGACATCTGCTATAATTCATTTAGTAACTTTTGCAGGGCATTTTTATTCTAAAATCTTCTAAATAATAAAAATGTAAAACTGCCGTAATACATATATGTATAGGTACACCATTTTTAAAGGATGTTAAAAAGTATTTAAAAGTCAGCATTAAAACATTATTTCGTTATCTATTCTTTTGTGTAATTTTGTCTGTCATTGAAAACAATGTTATGTTTTTGCAATAGAGATGCGTATACGGAAGACGTGTCACATCAGTTTTCTTACTGCATATTTTTAAACTAAGCTAAACGTTTATTCGACAAAAAATAAAACTAACTTAGGTACTGATCTGGAATGTGTCTCTTAATAAATTAAACAAATATAATAATGTACGTGAATATACTTTTGATTCTCAGAAATAAACATTATTATTGTTCTTTCAACTAGTGACTGTGTAAACCATTCAAGATACACTTTTTTTCTGTTGTTTCTCCCAGCTTAATCTGGGGCCATCCACCGGTCGCCTTCTTCCGGGGTTGCCGAGAGGATACTTCTTGGTACTCGTTTCTCTGGCATTCTTAGCATGTCCGAGCCACCTCACCTGATTTCTCTTTATGTAGGAAGGAGTTGGGGCTCTATGCCGAGTGTGGCCTTATGTCGGCACTTCTCACCCGGTTCACCCCCGCTACTTCCCTTAAAAATCCTTCTATCTTTGTCTGGTACCTCATTAGTTACTTGGCTTTTTTAATTTGTATAATGAATATTTAAGCATAGTATTTGAAAATATAAAGGCTATATTTTTAATTTGCTATATTGCTATTCGAAGACCATAAAAATTCCAACGTACGAGGCATACGTTAAGAGTAGAATTGAATATATGATATCCTTCCGGGGAACCGGAAACGGTCAAGTGACAGCAATGAGATAAAAGTAGCATTTTCTGCCCCGCTTAGTCCGTGACACCTCCATTTATGGGCATTAGCAATATTACATATATGATTATATCGAACTATTATGTAAATTGTTATAAAAATTGTTAAAAAAATATAAAAGAAGAAAAATGATGACTCACGCGCATGTGGGCGAAGTAGGTACCCACGTGCTTAGGAACTTAATCCGATGTGTAGTGTAGGCACGAGTCTAATTAATGTTTGCTTTGACTCAGTTATGTAAAATAAGTAGGTATACTACTATTCATATAGACAAATTGCATAGTGGCAGTTTTGTTTCTATACTTCTCGATTGGTGGTATCCTATAAATTTATAACATCGGCAAAAGCTACGTCTGAATATTCTCGCATTATATTATCATCACCTGTCATGTTTCTTTACCAAAACTCTAGTAAGCGTGGAGCGCTTGCGTTAGACGGCAGACATAATAATTAATTATTGAATCAATTAAATTTAATGGACTCCTATTAAATAATTTACATTTGGTTACATCTGTTACGGTTTGTGTGATATAGATTAATTTTTAATTGTAACTCCCCGATACATTTTTGTGTATAAATTTACTAAAATACGTATGTTACGTAATTATGAGTTATTTTCTATTGAGCACCTATTAGTAGCTGTAATATTGTAGTATTTCGTGAAAGTATTTTAAATGCGGAATCAGAGGTGATTTGTATCAATTATCTCACTTGTAGACTAGGTGTTCGCTACGACAATAATGATTTATCTTACTTACTTAACATGCTACTTTTTATACTCACTCCTCAAATAAGACTGCTTGGTAATTTTAATTGATAAAATTTATGTGTGCGGGTCATATTTTAAAATTAGTTCGCAGAATTTGTGTAAAAATTAAAATGTGACATTAAAAAGTACCAATTATTTTCAAAATCACGACTTAAAGCTGTGTACATAGTAGAATAGATATTTACACTAAAAAGATTTTCAAATAGTACCTAAGCTATTTAATGTTATACAAAAATAGACATCAAGAAAGTGAATGAAAATTCATTTCTATGACTGTACAGGGTTATTCGTAAAATATTAATAACCTTGCAGGACTATATTCCTGCCTTGATTATGAGTCGAAAATGTTTAAGCGATTATGACTTAATATCAATAGTTATGGAAATATGCGACATCAAAATTTGCATTTTTTTCAATATTTCTGACTTGTATTTTGTAAAACGTTGGACTGTCGTCACAGTAACTTATATCAAATATGAAAAATTCATTCTAATTAATTCAAGTCAAATAAAATAATAAAAACCTTCGAATTTCAATTGGAAAAAATTCCAATTGGAATTTTTTAAGGGTTTTATTTCATTTTTTTGAAACGAATGCATTTTTCGTAATCGATATAAGTTACTGTAATGATAGTCCAGCGTTTTACAAAAAATAAGTAAGATATATTTTTAAAAAAATGCAAAATTTGATGTCGCATGTCCCATAACTACTGATATTAGGTCATGGCTGCTTGAACATTTTCGACTCATCATCAAGGCAAGAATATAGTCCTGCGAGGTTATTAATGTTTTACAAATAACCCTGTATAACAATTCCGTTAATTTATCTCAGGGTTTCATTACATTACAATGCTATTAATAAGTTATATTAGAAAAAAAGTACATTGAGGATTGACTTGTGAGAAGAATAAGGTTTGTAATAAGCGTGAAAACATTAACTGCAATTACTTCAAAACAAAACAGTTATTGTAGTAGTATTGAGCCCACAATATATTTAGGGAAATATATTGTGGGCTACTGCAAGCAATAACGTTATGTATATTGTGATTTCGATTAAAATAATATTGAATACAGTAATCCCCCTACTACTTACGCCACCCCGGCCACCACTTACGCCAAGTCGGAGATCGAGGTTTTTGATTTCTTTGATTTTTCTCTTGCTGTGATACGCATTGGACGCACCTCACGCTAATTCTACGATCGACAAAAATTAAGATTGTTTTGTTACACGTCTAAAAAAAATAATGTCATCCAAACGAAATAAATATTGTTCTCGTTCATCTAGTAAGAAAAGGAAAACGTTATCTTGCGATTGCAAACATAACATTATCAAGATTTTGATAGCAGAATGAAAATTATTGAAAATGAAAAATGCAAGCTTAACAGAAGGTGAAAATGACTTAATTTTCTTAGAAAAAGTAGCAGAACACATTGTAGCTACAATGATAGAGCAAGAAATAAAAAAATATTAACTTGTTACGGAGAAATTTTATGTGACAAAAGAAAGCATTGTGTCGTCAGACAAGTTTTTAGATATAATGTAGACACCGTAATAACTTTTATTTTTCTAATATTTTGTATTAATATGTATGGATGTAAGTAATGTGCAAAGAGCAGAAATTTTATTGAATATATTTCTTCTAATTAAGTGTTTTTGATAGACCTTGGTTGCAATTAAACGAAATTTGCATGGATTTACGCGAATTCGACTTAAATGATTTTCTTCGGTCCCACCTATCGCGTAGCTTTAGGAGATTACTGGAGGTATATTAAAATAATGGTAATTATAAAAAAATAGGCTGATTCTGTAAAAATACAAAGAAATAAAAATCGATGTTTTCACGCACATTGTAAAGTTTTTATATTGTATATAATTTGCTATTCAGTAGGTAAAATATAATTTTAAATTCACCGGGATAATAAATCTCTTACTTAAGCATTGAAATAGTTCAATCAAAACAATAGTAATCTATGTACCTGAAACTATATAGCCGCTTGTGACATAATTTTATCGAAATCGTGTTTGAGTAGGTTTGAACCAATATATGCGTAAATTTAAAGTTGTTAGAGCCAGTTGTTAGCTAAATCCGGAAGGTAACAGATATCATCTTAGGTGAAATATGTTAGGTTAGGTTAATATGTTCGATTCTGATAACTCATGCTCTTATTCATACGACTTGTGTCTTTTTCCGAAATAAATAAATCAATATAATTCAGGTTGATACAACCGGCCCACAGAGGGTTACATTATAACCATTTGAACCGGCCCTGGGTAGGTTTTACCTGCTCGTTGAGTTAACACTTGTGTGGATAATTTCTCTAAATCTCCTATATTTTAATTCACAAATGTTAGGTAATTATGCAAGAGTCATGGATGTTTCTTTTTTCGGGCAGTCGATATTCCGGCAGCCTTGAGGGCTCCAACAATGAGCGGCAGGTATCGAGCCGTGCCCGGGAGGTCACGATTTCCTTCACGAGTCTACCCAAATTGGATATTCATCGCTATTTAAAAATAAAGCAGCGGTGGAGGTTGAAAAACTGTTGCAGCTGTAACAATATCCTGATTAATGGGCTCATGCGGAGAACGATTGATGTGTATACACGCTCATTTGTCATCGGCTGATTCCAAAGTGACAGACAAGGATGCTCACACAGGCGATGCGAAGATCGGGATAATTGAATTTAAATAGGAAATCTATAGTACCTACTGGGTTTAAAGGCGATGACGATAGACGACTAAATCTCGACTCTCAACCAATATTTGTCATCTTCTTGCTGTAAACTCACATAATCTGATAATCACGATAATATCAAAATTCTTGTTAGTAAATGACATAAATATACAATTAATCATACTGTTTCTTAGCAGCACCTCATATATAACTGGTAAAATGACACAAATCGCTCTTTAAGGGCGGATTGCCTAATTTTAAGAAGAGGAAGACGACAGACGAAGATCTGTGTTTGTAACGACTGTGGTTGTAAAACATATTAATGTTGGAGCTCTCTCTCGCATTTATGAAACTCACGGGACGGTACAAAATGATGGGCAAAATGCTTTAATGTTATTATCGACATATTTATTTTTTTCACACAATTTCGGTTTATTGTTTCAATATTGTGAAAATCGCGGAAATTTTTAATTACCACTGTATCAAAAGTGCCACCATGCAGTGACATGCACAACATAGAATAATTATTCTTTTTTTAAAGGCTTCGACAGGCCGAGAGGCCCAATTACTGAAATCATTATTAAAAGAAACGCATAAAAAAATTGGGGTCGATGTTACTCAATTCTTTTCAGAGCAAATTATCGATAAAGCGTTTGCAGCTTTGCGCATCCATACTAACAATTAAAAAATGTAGTAAAATAAAATTAGACTGTAATATGTAAAATAATAGTTAACAAACAAATGTAATATTACGTAAAATGATAAATAATAATAAAAAAACTTAACACATATTTCGATCGTTGTTATATAACATTGTACAATCTGTTAATTTTGATTTAATGACGTTTGAGAAGATGTATTGATATTTCTCATAGAATTACATGTATTATGCATAAATAAGTACGGTTTATTATGTCTCAAAATTTCATAACGATGGCGTTATCTTTAGAACAGGGGTGGCAGCGCCGATTAGCTCCGCTGCATGCGCTAGAGCGAGAGAATGCGATATAATTAGAAAATGACCGCCCCTATAAATGTATCCGATATGCATTTGCATCCGGTATTAATGATTCAATCTCGCCCTAGACTTGTGAAGCATACACATTTGTTTTTTAAGTACCCATGACATATATGTATATTATATTATAGATTAACACTAAAATTTTCGTTGTCTGTCTATCCGTCCGTTCGTAACTTCCTTGAATTTATAGAAATTTAGTTCTGTTTTCAAAATGAGTATGATTCAATGAATACACAAAAAATAAAATTTTAGATTAATTTCCCAATATATTTTTTTTGTTTTGACTAATTAATATATAACTAATAATTAATTTATTTTTACAGCGTTAAATTTGTGGTTGAACATAATTATTAATTATAATTAAACAACTTTGTATTAACTTAACTAGTAACTCTACGTCTGCCAGTTTCGTGACCACTTTATCTTCATCAGGACGGAAGAAAACTAACTATCCATTACCTATTCTAGCAGACAAATCAATTTTTGTTTGCTGGAATAGGTAATGGACAGTTAGTTTGCGTCCGTCCTGATGAAGATTTAGTGGTATCGAATCCGATAGACGTAGAGTAACTGGTTAACACAAAGTTGTTTAATTCAAATGAATAATAATTAATTAATTAAAAAATAAAAAGTGCTTCATTGTTGACGGGTTATAGCTATAGTAGATTAGCTAAAATGGAGTAGGTATACATATTTTTTTATGTCTTAATCGTCAGAAATCCGCTTAAAATCGATGACTCTGACTCCGACTACATTGCCCTGAACTTTGGAGAAATTATACGGGCCAAGAAAATATTAAGTAGGTATGTGCAATTATTTACAATTTATATTTAGGGTGGCATCCACTGCCCATGACGCACGCCATGATTCACCACGAGACACGTCATGTCTAGATCTACTCACTTAAATAATTACCCAATACCGAGTGTAGGTACTGTCGTTTATCGCCATTCTTAGCGCGTTTCACACCCTTGGACACTCATCGTTTAGAATACACTTAAGTGGAACACTTTCACGTGAAACAGAATGCTACCAAGTACCTACAGACTGGACGCAAGTGTACCTATACAAGGTGAAAATAGTCAACGAAACGCAGTTTTTAATTTAAAAGGTTTATTAAAGTGCACAAGCGTGCAAATATGAAGTGTCTTATTTTTTGGCAAAATATTAGTTAAATTAAGTAAAGCCAAAAATTTGTTAAGATCTACGTCAATTAATAATATTACCAGTTGAGTAATCGGCTGTACTGGCCGCTGCGTGGCCGACAGTAACCACTGCGCGGCCATTAGAACACGCTATGTGCAATTGCATATCGGCTGTACTGGCCGCTGCGTGGCCGACAGTGATCATTGCGCGGCTATTAGTATCTGCGACTAACTATCGTTCATTGCCTGTTGCTTCTCATACGATTTGGTTACTTTTAGAAACTGGTAATGGCAAAACTACGCTCTGTGCTGCGTTTTTGAAGCAATTGTAATATAGATGATTCGTCGCCGTGTATGCTTTCAAGTTTGACACATTTCCAAACAAATGTATATTCTAACTTAGAAATTAAACGTCAAAAAATATAATTGCCGTCAGAAAAAATAAAATTGACGTTAGATAATACACGTTTCTATGAACTCGTATCTCGTCTTAGAGTGACTCGTTTATTAAATAATGTAGATATATATAATATTTCGCCCCTTTAACCCTGCAGTGGTCGCGTATCTAAATGAGACAGCAGAAGTCGCGCGGACTACACACGTAGTCCATTTTTAAATTGAAATAAAATAAAAATTAAGCATAATATCTATATTTTACTTATGAAAATATAATCAGTGCAGTTTTCTTAACTAGATACAATAAACAAAACTTAATCACAACCTCTGTTTCATAATTAATAAAATATAAATAAAAATCCTCCAAAATTGGCACAAAAATCACAGGTTTGTCTCTAATTGAGATCACAATAAAACAATTTATTAAAAATTATTAACTTATGATATTTTCTGCGCAGAAAAGACACACTTTTTTTGAATGATCCCCACAAATGAAGTTTTTGCAGGCTTTACAAGACTTTCTGGTGTTTTTATTGCGCGCTCTTCCACAATCATGACAACGGCTCACTATATTACTCGATGTCCCCTCCGAGGTTGGTGGTTGTTTTTCTGCGTCCATAACACATATAAAGTCTTTTATCTTTATTATTAGGGACCTTGGCAACGATTTTTTTCAACTCTCTTCTTTGCCAATGGTTTCATCCAAGCCAGAGACACCTCGATCAGGAAGTCGCGACGGCAAACGCTTCCATAGTTTTTGTTTGCTGAGTAAATGCATAATGCGTTGAGTGCACTCAAATTTAGCCAGTCAAAGAACACCGTTAGAGGCCGTATTCTAGAGTTTCTCGAAACGTTGTATAAAGAACACATTTTATCAACCAGGTCAACTCCGTTTTTTGTCCTGTTATTATTTCTGGCTTCTGACTGTCTCCAGTAGTGGTATCAATTGTGGCATCGTTGTGCATAACCATCACCGACATCAGTATAACAACTTTATTGGATTTCGGCACATACGACATCATTGTACATGGTGGGTGGAAACCAAATTTTGACGAACATGGTGGATTTCCTCTTGCGAGGCGAAATTCGCGAGGGAATTTTCGTTTGTTTCAACCACGCCTCAATCTGTGCAGCTTGTCGATCGCCCATTATTATTCTAAAAAATATAAAGTTATATCAATTTACAAAAACAGAACTTAATAAAACCAAGTTAAAATTAAGCGTTTATGTCAAAGATCTTTGCGGAGCTGCAGTTACACGTCCAAACGCGATGGGCGCTTGCGCTGCTCTGAGTGCGTCCCTCGATAATTCGTTTAAAAGTACCTAGCGGCACGTGAAACTGATGCTTACCATTGTGGAGAAATTCTTTATTTAGTATTAGTGGACTATGTAGTCCACGCGACCACTGCAGGGTTAAATAATATCTAAATATACTTTTAAATAATCTGTAGGTACATCTTGTTTCTAGAAAGAAAAAACATACGATTTGATTAATTTTTAAATCTAACAATGGAAAAAACACATTGCTTGATGCAATGCGTTTTTCAATCATAATATAGATACTATAAATGTAGGGGAGAGGAGGGTATTCCCGTACACCTAAATTGAGGTTGACATTATGTGATAATTATAAAGCATTAAATGTTCCATGAGATACAGTTCCACAGCTATTTTCATTGTTTTTATGATAGTGTCTTCAAAAAAAAATTTTTTTAAGAAATAGGTACCTTTTATAAAAAAAAAATTAAAAAGTGAAATGTACGATAATACCCGAAGTGTTCGGGTAATATCGTACAGCGGTAGGCTAATTACGTACACTAATTTATGTTTACAAAAACTATAGATGTAACCATGTGACCTCTTTGTCCCCGCATAGTGCATGCACTCATTGAGCGCAGGTTATGCAACGATACTGGGGTTTATTATTCTTGCCGAATTCTCCACAAATAGCGCATACCACATTAGCTACGTCCAGTAGTCCTTCATCGTAGTACGCTCCATCATTGCTGCAGTATCATCATCAAAATCGGTTTTGGAAGAGTTAAAAATCTTTCCTTTATAAGATTCTTTGTTTATAGCTTCTTTTTGGCTCCTTTTTGATTTTTTCATGACTGTCTTTGTATTTTTTTTTCTTGTCTTTCATTATCTTTTGGTGCGACTTTCCTTGCTTCTTTCTTTAGTTTTATTTTATCTTGTTTAATGTTTTTCAATGTCTTGTTCATAGGTGTGGCCTCTAATATATCTTCACAGGGGTAGATGTCAAAATGTTTGAGTTGTTTTAATCTTTTTCCTCTTCCCTTTTTTCTCCAGATTTTGTTCTGTAACCAGTGCTGGAGCTGGAGAACACTGTGAGAATGAATAGGTACTGTGGATTATAAGTATCTACGCTGTGTATTGTAAGTATCTACGCTGTGTATTATAAGTATCTACCTCATGTATTTCTACAGGTCGATTCAATTCATAAGTCGAGTCCACGAGAAGTCTCACATCAAAGCGCATATTTTAATCCCATCCCCATTTCATCTTCCCTTCCCTTCTTCTTCCATCTCCTCTGGAATTTATTTAATCTATACATAATTACTGTACTTTTGATTTCTTATGTTAATCGTAACTAAAAACCCTTCAAAAATGACATACTTTTATTTTATATTTTGGCCGCCAGTTAAGGCTGTGAGGACAGCGCTATCTAGAGTAGCGTAGCGTCTGGATAACATTGGTGATGGACATTATTAAATAGAAAATGGTGCTTTTTGCATCTTGTACTCATACGATATTGTTATTATTTGAGCCGTTTGGTAGCGTTAGTAGCGGACATTGTTGCATAGAGAATTATATTTTTTTCACCTCATTTATTATTTGTACCATTTGGTAGCGTTAGTGACGAACATTGTTATGTAGAGAATTACATACCTATTTCGATTAATGATTACCTGATATCAATGACATATGCTATATAGTAATGAATGCAGTTATTAGTTTTAATTTTCATTAAATATTTAAAAAATCTAATTCAATTTCAGATCAATTTTGAAATCATTCTTACTAATTTTGAAAAAGGAATGAGATCAGCTATCATACTAATTTTGAAAACAGAACGAGATCAGCTATTGGGTAGGAATTTACGGACGGATATTCTCGAAATTATTATAATGGAGCATGACCACACTCACTAGTCCTCGTTAATCTAATGGATTCGATTTTTTGTTTTTCACAAATTTTGTTCTATTCACTTCCAGTAAGCTGTTTGAATTCCAGAAAAAATACATGTCTTAGGTGTTGACAAATATTATGAAAAAGACTTCGCAAAATATAAATACTTTGTGTAGCTACAGTATTGACGATGCATTAATATATTTATGTATCTCACATATTCTCGATATTTTTCTCGAAATAATAAATAAACAAACGTTTTATGGCGTGATGTAATAATTTATTGTAATTCATATTTCAGTTATCACAGTGGTAGGTATATTCGAATGTGCAAACATAACAACGACATTTTTCAAAGTAGTTTTTTTATAAAAATGTAATAGTAGAGATCTTTTCATTTAAGAAAGACAACCAAATTAGTATGTGTAAGCCGTGCTTACGGGACACATTGTTTCGTTGTGTTGGTGTTTATAACCAACAGAACAAAACAATATGCGTCATACACACGGCTTATAGATACTGTTTCTACTGTCTTTCTTAAATGGGAAGACCTTTACATAATTATATAATTGTGGACTAATCTGTTACAAGACGAATCGAAATTATTTTTGGCGTTCATAAAAAAATCATGTTATGGCGGATAAACAATAAAAATAAATGTGCAGCGACCATCTTTATTCATATAAAAATATACCTTTAATTTTATTTTTTTAATGTGCCTACCTAAACTATCACAACTGGTTTTGTAGATATTGTTGCAGCGTAAGATGCAACTCACTGCTGTATAAACATTTTTACAAAAAAGCAACATCAATTGTTACTCGTAAACAAAGGAAGTGAATTCACACCTGACAACATTAATCATATCAATGCACTCACATTTTATGTCTACTCTATAAAAACAGCCACCGCCCGCTATTAATGTGTGTGTGAATGTGTGTGCATCTATTACACTCTGGGCTTTCCTACACAGCTGAATTAATTATCACCCGCCATGCAACATCCGCGGTGTTTTTATTACTTCATAATGATTCCATCTCCTGTCGAGAGGCGCACAATCTTTTTGTCGTTCGAAAAGAAAGACGAGATGCCTTGAATACACAACGAATACAAGCATGTTCGCACGGTTCGCGGCTGAAAAAATAATAGAAACTTCTGGCACACTCACAGACTGAATAACAACATGCTGGATTAGTCTTAAGCAGGAACTACTAATGAAGGCGAATATACCTTACAAAAGCTTTTTATTTATGTATTTATTCCCCCCCTCTAAACATTACTTAAGTAAAAGTCTTAAGGGGGGGTAAGGTTAATTCGTACAAAAAAAGGCATGTTTTTGTGAATTTTTTGTGTCGACATAGTTAAAATCTCTTTATTAAAATCAATGATACATTAAAGTATGACATTTGAAGAATATTGTGTAAAATTTTCAAGACGCAATATTAAAAAATACGGCAATGGCAGCAATTATTCGGACGTGTCTGGGAAAAAAGTAGAATTGCGGTTTCCATCATAACTTGGTGCTAGATCATCTGAAATCAAAAAATCAAACTTCATTCGTTAGATAACAGGTTTTCCCAGATAATGCTGGGAGGGTTTTTTGAAATTTCAATTTTTCAATTTTTTGGAACACTTTGAAGGGAAAAACGCGATTTTTTGCGAAAAATATCGACTAATTTGTTATTAAAAAATAAAAATTAATAACAAATTTGAAAAAAGTCTCCAGCGTTACCTTGTAAATTATGTACAGAAATAGTGGTCAAAATTTCAAAAGGATCGGTGCAGTAGTTTTGAAGTTATGATGGACACCGACTTTGAAAACGTGAGATGTGGGGAACACGCTTTAAAGTTTTACACACTGTAAAATTCAAAATAAAACTCAACACTTATTTTATACTTACACATAATCGTCGATGCCATGTTCACACAGCAAAGAGCTTTCATCGTCAGCATTTGTTTGTCCTTGTCTACGCAAAACTCTTCCAATACAAATAGCACGTCCGGTAGTCAAGTCCGGTAGTCAAGAAAATCAGTCTGAGTATGGCTCAAATGTTCATAATTTCGTCAATTTTGCTCCGATTGACTTGAAATTCTGACACAATATTCTTGCGATGTTATACATTAATTTAAAAAATTAAAAATAAAATGCAAAATAAAAATAATTAATAACCTTACCCCCCCCTTAAGCCATGTATTCACTAGGGGACAAATTATCTCTCAACATCACGCGCGGCATAGTCTACGTGACGCACAACATAGCGGGGCATTTCTACGTGCCGCGGAAACGTTGCCATGCGCACGGTACTCAAGCGAGCTCACGGGGACATCGGGCTGCGCGTCAGTACCTATCACGTGGTATGTTTATAATACGTGGGGATCGTCGATATGTTATTCGGTGCCCATAAAAGTAGGTGGAGACGGTTTTTAGAAATGATGTTTAATCTCATGTTTGAAATTTTTAATAATATATAGGTATGTTCTTTCACGTCTAGGTAGTAGGTTGTAACAAAAAAATAATGCTTACCTAGTACCTACCTACAGATGGTATAATGGGATTATATGCCCAGACCATTTTTCCAATCCCGAGATTGCGGGATTAGGGAAGGGCAATCCCGGGATCCAGGAACCAGTCCCGGGATTGACCGAGATATCTGTGGGTGACTTGGAAATAAGAATATAAACGAAAAACCAAGTTATTTATTTAAATTTTAGCACATTAAATTTTAAACTTATTAAAATAGATAAATTGTTGTGGTAGTATTATTGTTAGTGCAGTACTCTTTTATATTTTTTTATTATATTTTTATAACTGAATTTTATGTTATATTATAATAAGGGACTTTGTGGTGCAAATATTTGAAAAAAAAATTTCATTTCAAAAAAGGAAATACATATCTACTTACATAGGAAAATCAAACTTTTTTTAACATTGTCCGAAAATATAGAGTAAATTGGATGGTTTTGAGATAGTAAAACATTTTTTTTCAGATTCAACAGTTTACGTAGGGACCGTCGATATGGTATATTCAGTATTAAATTAAAAATAACCTAAGGAAATTAATAAGATTTCAGTGTTTTTTAGAATTTTGGAAATATGTTTTCAGCCTGAGAAGTTTACCGATACTGAACGGCTTTTCACTGAATGTTATAAGACGAATCTCTGAACAATATAAGACACAGCAGAAAATGCTCTTTTGTAGAAGGAATGCTTATCAAGCATTTATATTTTTTTCAAGAATTTCTCGACTCGAATTTCAATTCAATGGATGTACATTTGGCCATAATCCAAGTCATAATTAAATTAAATGAAAATTGCATATAAATCATATAAAAATAATAATATTCAGCCAACTTGTTTTTAAAGCCATTCATTAATAATAATTAATAATAATAGTTAGTGTTGATGAAACAGAGTATGGCCAGACTGGCACACAGCCATCAAATTAGATCATTCTGGGACGCACGGGCCTCCATACTCTTTTAAATTCCGGAAATCCCAGGATTATTTTTTTTCTGGTCCCGTAATCCCGGAATCATAATCCCTAAGTTAGGTACAATACTAAGCAATCGTTTTCTTATAAATTAAATATTCAAATATATGTAAGTATATATAAATTTTATAAAATGAATACAATATGATTCTTTTTGCTTTAGTTTAGTCACTTGAAGGTGATTTTCTCAGTTGTCATTTTAGTTTAATATATTTTGCCGTGTTTTGTGGAGATATTATACAATCTGAACAATCTATTTTTATGTTGGAGATTGTTCAACTGAAAGTGAGTGCATTCTTTTGTGTATCCTAAACATTAAATCATTATCGATTGTGCATATCCAAAGTTTGCCAATGACTATTCCAAAGTAAACGAAAGTAAAAGTCGCGTTACTCGCAAATCCAGTGTTCTCAGGCCTGTCTGTGAATGTATTATCGCATTATGAAAATCCGCTCTGTCCTACTTCCCCGTCAGAGCAATCAAAATACGTTGTGTAATAATAAAAGCTTTTGGTGATCGATTAAATCCGCGTTTTACAGAAGTTTTGCCGAAGGTAAATAAATGTACTCTCGAGCCGCGGCCTCCTGCGGTGCTTAGCGACGAGCAAACGACTATTCCGGAGTACCTACCTACTCTAGAAAGGCTGTTTTATATTTTTAAAAAAATAACGTCGAAAGTACATTGACCCGTGAGCCAATTGGAGCATCTTTCGATGTTTCAAATTTCAATCCGTTTTAAAAAACTTAGGTACCTACCCAAAGCGCTTTTGGGAAAATATCTGTTCTATTTTTTATCCGTAAATAAGTAGGTACCATCAATCTCTTTTTTGAAGGTCTGTATTCTATCAAATGTTTTCTTGACCTTATTCGCTGAACCACCGTTCTTTGTACAGCAATATAACTAATATTTACCTGGCGTATAACTTTATCATTGACGTATACCTACGGACTACTGTTATATATTTACGAGTATTATTCTCATATGTATTAACCGCAAATTTACAGAGATTAACTTAACCAGTTCTTTAGGAAAAATGGTTGGGTCACAGCGGAAGAATATCCCCCTCGCGTATATTTAGACACATTTATACTGCAGTTAAAGTATTTATTCTGGCACAATTAAATTTATTCTGGCCGACGTTTCGGATCCCATTGCAGGGTCCATCATCAGGGCTGATGTGTCACATAAATCTGTCAAATAAGTAATTATTGTTTAATTATTGCTTATTTGACAGATATTATTAAATGAATCTTGCAAATATATAAGATTTGCTCTAATCTTACGTAGAATTTATTATAAAATGCAATACACAGAGGAGGGCCAAAAAATGTATATACACAGTTGTTACCCCGGGACTTTTCCAAAACTAAATCGAATTACAGCAACAATTTTAAGTATGACGTTACCTCAGAAGGCGTCTATACTCGCACAAATGTTAACTTCACCACGGGACAAATAGGACCCTCAAACATCATTTTATTGTTTCCTGAACGCAAGGCCATTTAAAAGTAAAGTATTCAATTTGAGAATGTTGTTGAAGTACGACAATGAAGACATTTGACGACAAAGAAGATTTGAAGAAGAGCCACCAACACGCCGAATAATTGCACATACCTATTAGTGAAAAGTTTAAAACCCGGGTACAGTTGCCGGCAAACTTCTTGAAATTCTTTGGCGTAGTGGGGGAATGCGTAGAAGACAAAATTTGTCTCTTTGGTGGAATGGTACATGCACAAACTTCCCCCCACTACGGCGTAAAATTTCAAGATGTTTGCCGGCTACTGTATCGTATGTGATGTGCTCATGGGAAGATCCGGGCGGCCTCCACGCAACTTCTTTTCCTCCGTGCTCTCCTCACTTTTATTTATGAAAATCTTAAATATTAAAGCACGTAATGTATTGCAGAAAACCTAGCACACTGACAGCGTCTCGAGAAGAAATTGAAACAGCATCAGCATCAACCTCGCTGGACAATTAGGCCAACGTTGTTGTCCGCCGTAATCAGAAGTGTCTGGATGCTCACGTTGAGTGTTTGTTGTACCTAAATGTAGAAGTCAAAACGGACAAGTCAAGAGAGAATTCAAATCAAGTGAAGAGGGATTCATCCCTTGAATCTGAATACACTTAATATTACAATTTTAATAAATACATGTTTATATTTAGCTGAAGTGAGTTAATATTTTTTGGCCACATCTGTATAATTCCAATATCTGTGTTACTTATAATTTATTTTTTGTTGATGGAATCGATAAGGGTCTCTTGTAACTAATGTAAAACAGATTCGAAAAATTTTACCTAATAAAAAGGATTGTAAGCCCGCCGTTACCTGAATTACGCCACAAACTAAAAATCTTTTAACTACTCTGCATAAATTTTCTTCTCGTTCATGGATTGCTACTGCTCATGTTATCAAAAGAAAATCACAATAATGTAACTTTTAATAGTGTAGTTGCACATGGTAGAAACACAGGTCGCGCCGCTGATATGGGTTTAGTAATTGCTAAATTCCTGGCAAGTATGGGTCGAGAATATTGAAATATATTGTTCTCACGCTCAACAATAAATTACAGATGCCGGCAAACATGTTGAACATTTTTCGGCGAAGTGGGGGAGAGTTTGCGCATGTACCATTCCACCAACGAGACCCAAAATTTGTCTTCTGCGCATACCCCCACCACGCCGAAAAATGTCCAAGAAGTTTGCCGGCAACTGTACCTGGATCCTTACGCACGAGTACACCGACTCCAAACTTTGAGGCAGAAATGAACAAACGCATGTTTTCCTGTAATCATTTTATCGATGTTAGTAATATTATGATCCTTATTAAGTTTTCCTTATATCTTAATTTAAGATATGTCTTATTTTAAGTCTTATACTATTCGTATACGTTGTATCCTGATGAAGGGATCATTGCCCTGAAACGTTGACAATTCATTAAATTAGTGGATTATACAAAGTGTTTTCTTGTTAATAACCTACATAGATAATAAATATATGTATTTTATATATATATATATATCCTATAATATATAATATATATAATTATATATAGAATATATATATATATATATAATATAATAAGAACCCGTGTATCCCTATCCGCAAGTTTTTCTTCTCACAACCAGATACTCTCACTCCCTGGTTGGTTTTACGTGGTGGGATAGCCCCTTGATGGTCCCATTGGAAAATGTGCGAGTTTTGGTGGGGGTCTGATTCGTGGTGGGAGTGGGTGTACGAAATGGGTTCATTTGAGCACATTGTTTTGTTATGGAAAGGCCGCAAAATAACTACTATCAATATTGTTCCCAAGAACGAGCCCGCCCGACTGTGGGGTAAAACAAGGGACAAGTCTTGAAAGTAAAAATTATACGGGAAAAAATTCCGATCTAGAAGTTTCTGGGAAGATCAGAAAACATAAACATAAAAAAAAATTAAATCTAAGAAAATTCCCAAAAGTTCTATAAGGTTCCAAACTAAGTGGCGAAGTGTGCCGGTGAGTCAAGAATGTTTCAGAATGTCCAGTAAAGCTCTATAAAGTTCTGGAAGGGGAGTGTTCTAGAAGATTCCCGAAAATTCTATAAGGCTCCAAACTAAGAAGAGTTCAGAAGAGAAGGTTCCAGAACGTTTGATAAAGGTCTATAGAATTCTGGTGCGGAGTGTGTTTGTGAATCTATAAGGTTCCAGAGTGTTCGATAAAGTTCAAGAATGTTCTGGATGGAGAATGTTCTATAAGATTCACGAAAGTTCTGTGACATTCCAAACAGTATGGCGGAGTGTGTCTGTGAGTCTAGAAGGTTCCAGAATGTTCGATAAAGCTCTAGAAAGTCCTGAAAGAAGAACGTTCTAGAAGATTAATAAAAGTTCTATAAGGTTCCTAAGTGAGTAGCGGAGTGTGTGGGTGTATCCAGAAGGTTCCAGAACGTTCATGAAGGTTTTCGAATGCTTTACAAGTTTCTGGAAGCAGAAAGTTCAAGATTCTATAAGGTTCCAAACTGAATGGCGGAGTGTGCCGGTGAGTCTAGATGATTCTAGAATGTTCGATAATGCTGTAGAAAATTTTGGAAGGAAAAGGTTCTAGAAGATTCCCGAAAGTTCTATAAGGTCACAAACTAAGTGGCAAGGTATGTCAGTGAGTCTAGAACAGAAAGTTCATGATGTTTCTCGAATGCTTTAGAAGGTTCTGGAAAAAAACGTTCGAGAAGGTTCTATAAGGTTCCAAACTGAGTTGCAGAATGTGTCAGCGAGTTTTAAAGATTCCGGAAAGTTCTAGAAGGTTTGAGAATGCTCTAAAAAGTTCTGGAAGGAGAAAGTTCTACAAGCTATCAGAAAGATCTATAAGGTTCCAAACTGAGTGGGGGTATGCGTTGGTGGGGCTAGAGGTTTCAGAAAGAATTATAATGCTTTAGAAGGTTCTGGAAAGGAAAGTTCTAGAAGATTCCAGGAAGTTCTATAAAATTTCGGAATGCTCTAGAAAAATTTGTAAAGTTCTCTCTAGAGTGTTATGATTGTGCGCTAAAATATCTATTGATATTTTGGCAAAGCGAAGACGGTCCAGCAAAGCAATCCAATCACAGGTGCCGAAACTAGCAAAAAAGAGACGTCAACACAATTCTATGCTTACCGAATTATGGTCCCGAGCAAAGCCGGGCCAACCATCTAGTGCTACTACTACTACTACTTATTTTGCAATTATTGAAGAAGAAAATATTTATTTTATCTTTCCTGGATACCTGCTTATAAGTTGTTTGTATATTCGTAATGCTGTTTTAATTCATTTTTATAAAATATCTCAGAAGACTATTTTTTATTATTTACCTAAAGTAATTAAAGTATATTCAGTTTTCTTCTAACAGTGCACAGAATATCAAATAATATATAGGTACCACATATACATTTTGTTAAGAAATGGATTTCGTAAGGTTAAAAAGAGAAGATTATTTTTCATAAATTCATATTTTTACATTCATTATCAAATTTATACTTTTCAAAATGATCACGTTTTGTCTCTCATTGCAATGTCCAAATTCAACAAAAAAATTAATCTTTCAGCATTGAACTTTCAACTTTAATCAATTAAGAGACTGGTTCGGTAGCAGTTCCATTGAATTATTTGAGGGGCATAAATTCAAAGGCAGCGGAGGTGTTTTTGAGATAAATATCTACAAAAAACCACTAAACAAGGAAATTTCCCTGGAAACTACAAAACCTATATCTTATTAGAAATTTTTTAAAAACAATTGTCACCTCAATTTTACTTTATGTACTTGTATAAATAAATATTTAACATAATAAAGATTTACATAAAATAAACTAGATACGTTAAAAAAATGAATCGTTAGATATCATTTTGAAGTTGGCATGTATTTGACATCTTATGTATTCATGTAGTACATATTTATATAACCTTAACAAACATCAGAAAATACTTTATGAAGATAGATTGGGTCCTGATGGGTCATCTCGTACCTACCTACTAAAACAGCGTAAGAAGGGGAACTTGGAGAAAGACTTTGTGCCCTCAAACCTCCTAGGATTAATATATTAATATGATGGTGATGGACCAGTGGGTTAGATCATCATTGTAGATAATAATTGTCGGTCTCCATATAAGTATGTAAGTATTATAGTTTGATCCACGATAATATTAGATACTATGTAGGTATACATCACGTTATGATGATTAATGGATTTTGTACAAGCGCTGAAATAAACTGTCTGTAAACGTTCTTCTTTCAATTTGTCGGAATAGAACATTAACGTCAACAAAAAAACCATAGATTTATTGAATATATAAAAAAGCGTGCGGTATCGTAAATACATACGTTAGAAAATCGTTAAAGTACCAACATCCTACATACAATATTTTAAAGGTTAATCAATTTAAATACTTTTTTAACATAAGATATTCAACGGTTCCAACCGTCAGTCAATTCCGAAGGAATATGACGTGTGATAGTCAAAAATCAATCTTCTCAACGTCCTGTATGTTCTCTTTACATGCAGTCTTTACATGCGGTTCCAACCGTCAGTCAATTCCGAAGGAATATGACGTGTGATAGTCAAAAATCAGTCTTCTCAACGTCCTGTATGTTCTCTTTACATGCACCAGGATCGGATTAGTAATTATTACGCAACACCTATACGAATAAATTTGTCATCATATACTTCATTAAGAGAAATTTTGCAATTTTCTTTTCATATCAAGTCTTTCCTATATCCATGTTTCCTATTTATTAAGTTTAATTATGGACTAGCTGTGCCCGCGCGGCTTCGCACGAGTAGATTTTTAGTACACTGTTTGGGTCGTCATAGAACTTTCGCGAACCTTCTAGAACATACTCCTTCCAGAACTTTCAAGAAATTTATCGAATGTACAGGAACCTTCCAGATAACCGATACATTCCGCCACTCAGCTTAGAACCTTATAGAACTTTAGAGAATTTTCTAGAACCTTCTCCTTCCAGAACTTTCTAGGACAGGTTTTTCCGGAACCTTCCAGACTCACCGACACAGTCGGCGTGCCTATTTTGAAACAATCTGAAGCATTTGCGGCCTCCCCATAACAAAACAAGGGGCTATAAAGTACATTTTCGTCACCCACTCCCACCCACGCACAGCCACCCCCACCAAACTCGCATATTTTCGATGTGACACCAAGGGCTATCCACCACCATAACCACCAGTGGGTGGTTGTGGCCGCTTGTGGAGAAAACTTGGCGGATAGGGAAACACGGGTTTCTTCATATAATATGATATATATATATATATATATATATATATATATTATATCTATATATATAATATATAATATTATATGTGTGTATATATATATATATATATTGATAAATTTTATTATGGATTAATGCTTTTAAAGGATGGAGCTGGTGCTTATTATATGTAGGAACATTTATGAGAAGATAAGAAACTATAGTCACGCACTATGACATGTATGTGTACATGTCAATGAAACCACTGAAACATCGCCGATGTCAGTTGAAATCGTTATTTTAGCGCATGAAATTGTCGGAGAATGGTTTGGTATTTTAAGTCAAAGCAATATCGACGAATTCTTTTAATTATGTTCTTAAATATTGACAAAGAACCAGAAGAAAATTCAGTTCCCCTTACTGCACAAATAATTGGAGAAGATCTCTAACTTGGGAATAAATTTAAAAAATCATTTTATTCTCAATCACAAAAATTCTGAACGACCCTTCAAATTTCAACGTTAGCTGAAAAATTGTATTTCAAAAATTGTATCTCAAGAACTGCATAAACAGTTAATCATCGAAACAGAAAATGCAGAACAAACTTTGATCACTAATTAAATTGTTAGAAAAAAATCAACACAGAACGACGGTGAGATTGACGATAATTCTAATTGTGACGAACCATCGTCTTCAACACGTAAAATTAATGCGTAGGTAGGTATACCTAGATACTATTTTTTCCAAAGAAGAGACTGATTTCCAGCCAAACCTAATATCGCAGCGGGCATTATCATACAGCGACGATTATTATAATTAAAATATGTTAAACCAAAAATGATACTTTCTAATAAAATAAACTATCAAATCATATAAAATAAAATAAATAAAGATTTTTAACTTTTTTATGCGATTCTGGGTATACTTTAACTCGCTCCATCAGAATTATGCGGTTTTTAAAATACATGGAACGCTCCAGTTTTTCTATGTAAAGTCTTTTTCATGTGATTTTTTAATGGAATGCATCTATCATATAAAAATAGGTTTGATAATATATAAAACATCGACCCTCTTAAGCATTGATATACTTACTATACACTCTACACCATAGTTAATTTTAATTAACTTTAGTTGCTTTTTACATTTTATGCAACTCCTTAAATATTTTTTATAGAAGCACAAAAAATAAGGAAATGCAATGCAGGCGAATTTCTTGGTCAAGGTCTAATTAATACCTTTACATTGAAAATTACTTTAATCCAAACATAGAGCGTAACCAATCACAACCGTTTGGATATTGTTTCCTGGTATTCGGGAGATAGTTACGGTAGTATGGGTGCGTCCGTGTAATGTAAAAGTTGTTTTGGATTACAATTACGAAGACAGTTTAGTATCCAAGATGTACAGTAATGGCTTGTGAGAGAAATCTCATCCGTGGACACAGGTCATAAAAGTGTCCTGACCACAGAGCAAAAATGTACAGAGATGAACTAAACCCCGTTTAGGTGAGGGGATTGGGACACAACGGAAGTATGTACCCCTCCTTTATATTTAACACACATCTATAAGGCAATTAAAGTATTTATTTTTGCATAATTAAATCCCCTAGTAAACAAAGCGTACTTTTTTTTTACAATAAACGTTGATTTTTTTTACATTTTTTTAATAACGTTCCAAACCGAGTCTTTTTGTAAATAAAGCTCGTCTTATTTACTAAGACATTATACTTTTTAAGCTTATTTAGTTTAACCTTTTCATAATTATTTCAAAATTTATAAGTTTTTAGTAATTTTTTAAACAAGTCAAACGTATTGGAACCAACCGTGAAACCAGATCGTGTACCAAGAAATATGCTTTAGTTCATGTTTATGCATTTTGGTGGTCCCGACCCAAATATTGTCTCGTCTGATAGATGTAAACGTAGCTTTAATCTTTTTTTAACTTTAAACATGCACTTTTCACTTTTTTATTCGCGGAACCCTTAATTTTACCGAACCGTAGGGTTCCGTAGTACTCCGTTTGGGAAACACTGCTCTAGACTTTAGTCTGGGCTGCTTGTTGTAAGCATCCGCAACAGATGAAGTAGGTAAGTACTTAATTAACAAGTAAGAATTCCTAACAAAAATAAATTTCAATTGTGGAACACAATTTCAAAGTCTATGTTTCACGAATCTTTTAAAATACCATCAGACGAAATAATTCCTACCGGTTTAATCTGAGAATTCTATTATAGAGTAGCTTGTTGATGTAATGGTCATGACGCTCGCCTAGTGATCTGTGATAGTCGGTGGTTCGAGCCCCATTTCAGGACATCATCAAGTTAGTCCTATTCTCATAGCACAAGCGTTTAGCTTATTTTGAGAATAGTAAGAATATTGATGCGACACGCATTCTGTGTTCGCATCTCTATTAAAAAACCCTAATATATCTGTCCATTGTTCACGCATCGTCCCAAATGACCACCAGGTTACCAGGGCCATTTCTTTCAAAAGGTAAAACTAGGCGGCTGCCTGGGGTGGCAAAATTTTAAGGGTGGGAAAAAGTGAATTAAATTAAAAAATAAGGAAATGAGGTGATAAAAATAAAATAGAGAAATAATCAAAAAATCAGTTTTCAAAAGCGTACGGAACGAGAAGTCACCGACTCATCGCTAGTGTGTAAACCATACGCGCCAAAACACTTTGGAAAATGGTTTTCCTAATTTGCTCGCAGCTCTTCTTATCCTTTTGACATTACTATTATCAATGGCAAATAAGGAGAGGAGTTTCTCAAAACTCAAATGTACAAAAACTTATTTTAAATATATTTAACTTTGTTATTATATACAACTTGAGTTAGGTATATAAATAATCAACAAATAATAATCTATAAATAAACAATTTCAATAGGATCAGTCCCTCTCATCATCAAGTTATAAAGTTCTTAATACTATTAACTTAATAATAATTAATAAAGAATTTAAAAATTGAAGTTATTAAGTTCACGCGATTAAAGGGACTGCTCATCTTAAAACTACAGTAGTAATGTTTTATATAATTCAACGTGTGTATAATACAAAATTAAATTTGTGACAAAGCTATCGGCGAGATGGGTGCCGCGATTGTTCACAGTGGAATAAATAGAATACGGAAATTTCACGTATGTGTTACAAATACCGATAAAAATATGTAAAATAGATTCATAAATATTAATTTTATTCTGTGAATCAGTATGGATAATATGGAGTAATGTTTTCATTCATAATTTTTATTATAAAAATCTTTAAAAATACGACTTTATTAAAACGCAGATGAGTTTGGTGTAGTGCCGTGTGGTATTAGGAGGAAAGGAAAGATATCATGAGGAAGTATAATGCAGATTTACTGGATCGATTCGATTATTGATGAGAAAACGGCCCCATTTGGCGAATAAAAAGTGCTCTTTCACAACCTTATTTTTATTTTTCGCAGCATAAGTATAATTTGGTTTGTTAATATACTGTTAATATACTGATAATATTTAATATAAGTTAATATTCTTATTTTTTATATTATATTTAATATAATACTTAATATAAGTTAATATACTGATGTGACATCATAAACCGTTTTTGACACATTTTTAAGTAAAAATGTGTCAAAAATATTTAAATAATACTAGTCCGAAATGAATACATAGTTAGATATACAACAATACATGTCTCAATTAGGCCTAGACTGTCTAGGTTCTTCTCGGTATTTTTGGTGCATGAAACTAAAAAGAGTGATTACCTACAGAACGACTGGATTTCACATTTTAAAACATAGGTATATTATGTTTATTCATGGGTTCCACAGTAAAATTTGTCACGAAAACTGGTACAAATTCAGTTAACATTTTTATGTGTTCTCACTTTTACCTAGTTTTTTAATTTTAACCTTACCGGTACCGAGATCGATAACAAACACCACAATTTTTTTTAAATCAAAAAAGTTTGGAGGCGGTAAGCCGCCACTCTGCCGACATTCCACAAATGGAATATAGGTATGTCAAATTGTCATATAAGTATACATTTACCTACACATACCTTATTTTTGGTGTTAGAATTTAATGCATCGAGCAATATTTTTATATGCATATTTAGGTATATACATATTCTTAACTTAATACATTCTAATACTATTATTTTATTTTATTTGAAAAATAATTTCTCCTGGTGAACTTTATAATATATTTTCACGTTTAATTCGTTTTCGTCGGTAGAACAAAAGTTAATGGTTAACATCACGTATCACGCACGATGTGTGATGTTAACGGGCACGGTATGTGATGTTAACCATTACACTCTGGTTAGTACCACATATCCTGTGTGTTCGGTTCTCCACTAGAGAGATTTTTATTTAATCCCCATGTAGCCCTAAAACTTGACTTTTGATTTAACTCTCCTGTCCCCCGAGTGGAACGTAGTTTTTTTTACTATTAATTCTAGAAGATATTTTGTGCTGCTTCTATCTTACCAAAACTATTTTTAAATTATTGATTATGTGTAAACCTATCTGCGCAGATTTATCGATCGCACATTCAGTTCCTCCGTCAGCAGCCGTCCCACTCTAACAACCTGACACACTTATGTTATAACACTCTATATGGATATATCTCAAAGAATGCATTTGAGAAACGTATATAGCGCGATTTGGAAATTATACTTCTTTTGGCGCAATTTTTTATTGTAACAGAAGTGAGTGCAGCATGTAGCGGAAATGCGATACTAGAACTAACAACACCATATTGAATTCTTATCAGCTGTTTTCTGTTTACATGCGAGTTCTCGAATGTTTCAATTGTTTTTTATGAAAGTTTTTGTTTGTCCCAATTATTTTAAATATTCGCGGCAAAATTTTGATAAGTATTAGTTTTAATTCTTTTCATGAAATCAATAAAATAATCCATAGTGCATCATGAGTACACGCACGAATTATGTTTTTTTGTCTCAACATTACAAAAATAACCAAGTTGATAGGGCGGTTTTATTAATCCGTCTCCGTCTATCAATAAGTTGTCTTGTCAAGGAAGGTGGAGCGGGAATTTCAAACACTCTAGCACTATTATATACATTTATTACAAAAAAAAACAGTCAAATCTTACTCTAGAACACTATTACTAACTTTATAGCTAATCTTAACCTAAGCACAACCCGTTCCTACTCCCACATAAGTTCGTCGTGTTCTTTCACATTTCAGTCCACAAAAAAAAACACGTGTTCACTAGCGGAGACCCTCGTTGCCGCCATCTGGATGCCGCGGGTGGCCAGCCGCATGGGGAGCGCCCGTGGTCCAGATTTTGGCGCGGGATTTGGCCGGAGTCTCGCACGTGGTCCAGGCCGCAGAAGCACGTCCAGAGCGCTGCAGACCGCCTTCTCCTCAAACGACATTGACGGCGCCGCCCCGCGTTCTTGAGCGCACGTGGCGGCGGCTCAGAGCCCGCCGTGGTGAAGCGGCCATCATCTGGAACCGTCCCAAGCGCTGCGAGCCGCCTTCCCCTCAAGCGACGTTGACGGCGCCGCCCCGTGTTCTTGATCACACGTGGCGGCGGCTCAGGGCCCGCCGCCGAAGGGGCGGCCGCGGGCGAGGAGCCCGAGCTGTTGCGGCGGTGGCGGTCGGAACGAGACAAGGGGGCGTTCTTGGCCCACCGGCTTCAACTCTCTGTGTATGCGGGGGAGAGGGGTAGCCTCCCCCACCCGCAATGGCACCCTATCAACTCCTGGCGGTGCGGGGTGGCAACCCGTGGTGCCGCGCGAAATTTAAAATTACCTAAACCCATTTTAAAATAAAACTTATATTCTAATTTAAAAAGGACGCGTTGCGGAACGTCATATGCAGGTCGCGGACGCATCAAATGCCCCCCCCTTTTTGTGACGTGTCCGTATCGCGTGTGATTAAAATAATATTCTAAATAATATGCTATACTTATACACTACCCTCCCGCGATAACCTTTAAACCTAGTCAGTATTATAATCGAATTTCCATTGCTTCACTTATCTCACGGCGCGCGCGTCTCGTATGTACCAGCCCTGTAATAGTGTTCTAGAGTAAGATTTGACTGTTTTTTTTTGTAATAAATGTATATAATAGTGCTAGAGTGTTTGAAATTCCCGCTTTACCTTCCTTGACAAGGCAACTAAAGGTACAGATACACATGCTTCTTTACTGGCATGCTAATGAGCATGCCACTAATAAGCATGCCCTAACAACTGTACACACTTGCTCATTACTGGCATGCTTATTAGTGGCATGCTCATAAATAAGCATGCCCAAAGCTAACAATCAAACACACATGCTTATTAGTGGCATGCTCTTGTCATAGAATAGAGACGCTCTTGTTCAAAATGGAAACTTTGCAAACTGAAATAGAAAATTCAAGTCAACCAATAAATCAAAAAAGTTCCCGAGTTTCCATCCGCACATTTTTGATTATAGTTTATATAATTTTTATTGTAAGATTTGAATCATTCATGCCTATTAATAAAGTTTCGTAAACATTATTTCTCACTATATTATTTTTACACAACGGTGACCGAGTATTCCACAGACATTCGTGATTCCTATAATAAGTTACGAAAAGCAATGTTTTATCATCTCCCCAACGCGCCATATTTGTTTCATCTGTCGCGGACTGAGAAGATCGCATCGATAATACTAGTCGCGAAGCCCGCGAATGACATAAGCATGCTCATAAATAAGCAAGTCTGTTCACACATGCTCCAAAGATACCCCTTCTCTATGGTGAAAGACAGTGGCATGCTTATAAATCAACCGGCGGTTGATTTTTGAGCATGCCACTAGGTGGCATGCTCATTTCTAGCAATGTGCGTACACACATGCCACTAATAAGCATGCCACTGTCAAAGTCGATACTGCGCATGCTCACGTGCCACTAAAGAAGCATGTGTATCAGACGCCTTATTGATAGACGGAGACGGATTAATAAAACCGCCCTATCAACTTGGTTATTTTTATGAACGGAATGTTGAGACAAAAAATAATAAAATCTAAACAATTTTACAAGTTTCTATATTGAACTAAGTAGCAAATGATCTACATAAAACGAGGCAAAGTGGTAGTCAGTTTACAATTTAAATTAATCTTAATCTAGAGAGGGAAACAAAATAGTAAACAACAAAAAAAACAAAGCACATACAGAGTCTTATCTTAAAGTAAAAATGGGTGGTGACGAGAAGCCTTTTTGGTAGCACTAGGCGGGCGGGAGAAAAAGTCTTTAAGCTGGTAAACCTGTTTGCGGAGAACGTGAAGGATGTCTTCTTCGTGCCGCTTCTTTCGGTCGGCGGCAGCTTCTGCTGGTCCCCCTCTGTGGATGCAGGTTTCTTCTACGGCTTCTGGCGTCGCCGGGGTACTCGTGCGGTCGTCGGCAGAGCGTCGGTTCTCCGTCGCGGCGGTACACTGCGGCGTCGCGGCGGCACTGATACTTCGGCGTTTGCGGCGGTGCGTCACAGCACTCGGTAGCGAATGGCGGTCGTTACCTTTCGAACTTTCGCTCCTCCAGGAGTTACTAGAGTGATCGGCGATGCTGTTTTTACGGGCACCGCTAGAATCTCTAGTTTCTCCTCCACACTCAACTCAACTGCCTTCTTGGCTGCTGGCTTCGCCTTATATTCTCTCCCCGGCGACCCAGGGTGTGGTCGCGGGGACTCGAGGGGAAGCCTCCAGTTGGTCTTTCGCCGATTGGCTCCTTTGATGTCCGCCTCCGTCGTTCATTCGTCTCTCTCGGTCCCTCCTAGGTCCCAATTGACGCTATTGGTTACTGAACCCAATGTTGCCTCCGTTCCGCCCCCTATTGTTCTCCCAGTTTGCGGCTAATCTCGATGCTTTTCTGGTATGTAGGCCTAAACACTTTGTTATTTCACGAACGCTTTGTTCACTGTTCATATCCCTATCCCGTCACCAAAAAAAACATTGCAAAATGAATTAAACTTAAGGAAAATATTACAGTACAAATTGGCAAAGGCGGAAAATTGAAAACACAAATTCGCATCAACACTTATTACCCAAAAAACAAAACTGCTTACATATACATACTTAATTAAATCGACACGCCAGATAGACATATTTTTATCGACCAGTTATTTCTACCATTATTGACTAATTACATGGGATTGAACGTAGGGTTTCATAAGATCACAGTAAAATTCCTTAAGTATGCATTACAATATCAATCTTATTATTAAGTGTCAGTTTGATTCTTACAGTAGGCCTCCCAATATTTAACGTTATTTATACATTACATCATTACAGGCCAATCCTTATCATTAACATTGATTATCTTCGATACCTCCACAAAATCATTATTATTATTATTTTTTTTTTTATATGATAAACCGGACGGTATTTAAAATTTACCACTCCTTTTTTTTTCTTTCTTTTTCTTTTTAATTTTTTTTTTCTTTTTAACAATGACAAAATGTACTTGATACTTAGTTTTATTTTTAATTTTTAGCTTAAATAAAACAAGCTATCGTACTTCTTAGTTGGACCAAACATAATTGTCAATATGTGACATAGAGATACAAAACAAAGGGCTAAAATTATACGGACATCGTGGCATTTCTTAGTGAATCAATTAACATAAAAACTTATCTACATGGGATACATGCTTCAAGCGGGTCCCCTAATGTTAATGTTCTGTATACACCTTTGTAATTTCTTTTGGGACTACAAAGTACATGAATTTGCATCAACGCCACTTGCCCAAAAGGAATACTTACATATATTAAGATAATCAAATTCGATAAACATTTTTTTTTCAAGAAATTATGTTAAACCTTATTACTAGAAGAAAAATTAAGAAAACTTGGCGTAAATTAATTAATGTAACATTATTTACACCTAAATAATGAAAATTCCTACTTCAATATGTAAGCTAGATTGAATGCAAAACATTTTTTTTCAGGACTTTCATTATACTAATCATTATCTTATCAAATCAGCTTTCTTCCACCCCTGGTATAAGAATATAAGAAAAGAATAAAAATAAAGAACACTAAAAAAAATTATATAAACCACTGTTCCGGACAGAACAAACAAAAATATAGGGCGGTCCGCTCAGTCCGCTCCGTCGGCCAAGAAGCGTAGTAATGGCCGAAGAAATACAGCACGGGTGTCTCGTGTCAAACAGCATACTTTCGCTGTGATGCGAAACTCGTCATAGAGAAGCGCCGGCCGTCGTCCAAAATTCTCGGCCAGAGGCGCTGAAGATCGCGGAGGCTGGATCGTAGATTCACTGCAGTAGTCAGGTCCCAGCAGAATTCTCCAATAGGTATCGGGAGATAAATAAAATGCAGATGAAAGTGATCCGATAGCGTTTAAATCACCACGCGTAAGCGTAACAGGTGACCGCTCTACAAAACCTTTTTATTATATAACATTCTCAGAGATTTACAAGATACGATATGACAGCATGTTACGTAACCCAATCAGAGTGAGCCAAATCTCCCCTCTCTGTCGCCGCGGTTTGAACCGCGACTGGTGCCATCTCGCGGCGCCTTCTAGGAACTAGACCCGCGAGCGGCCGTACTGATCTCGGTCTGAAGACAAAAAATGGTTAATTACAGGTTTTGCATGTATCCCACAGGGCTACAAACTATGTCACGTATAGGCCTGACCTTGCATAAGGCCGTGACACAGTTCATCGGACCTGCAGGTCCTACTAATTTATGAAAATGCGTTAATTATGTCGACCGTGAAGGGTCGAAGTTAAATCAGGTCATAAAAGTAGGTAATTTAATTGTTACGCGATGCTTTCCATGATTACTACATAGTACTCGCCCTAATGAGTATTTTGATACCACTTTCGTCTATGGACAAAGTGGTTTTTCTATACTTATCGCGTTTTTAAGAAAAGTTCAAAAGGTCAATTTTTCTTCCAAGTCAAAACATGAGCCTATATAGGCATGTGTATACTCTCTGAATAGGTATTTACTTTGCGATCATGATGCAAAAAGATTCATCAAGATCGGATACTTCTGTCAAAAGTTATTTCTATTTTTGTGATTCCGGCGGAAATTTACCTCAGTGGTGGTCAGATTAAATTCATTAAAAATTAGTGACCCAATGTTTATCGATGTCTTAGCATTACCAATGGATAGGTATTGACTTGGCGCGTCTTGTAGTAATATTTTCAAGTCTGTCATGAAAATATTACTTGCGCTATATGCCTTCAAAGGGGGCCGCGGAGAAAACTTTCTCATTTAGCTTTCTCCGGCGTCCCGGTACAACTTTACGTGCGTAAAAACACATTAACTTAAGAAGTATTCTTGTTGAGAACACTGTAAAAAAGGTTTCAGTTTGATTTTAAGTCTGTGAGAGCTGCAATCTCACTTTGATTAATTCCCATAAGATACTCAATTATCAGAAAAAATGTGTTTTTTACCATATCACTGCCGATAACTCTCTATATCGCGCAGTGTGTGTGTGTGCATTTACTTGAAAACTCTTTATTTTAGGTAAATTTCATAAAATATTTTTGACCATGTAATTTCTTCAAAGTGACCGGCAACTGAGTTTGCCGGGATTTTTAAAATGACTTTACTTTCAGTGTTCAACCAAAATGGTTCAGATAATAGGGCAAACTTGCGTCTTACGCAAATAAAAATACCTCCCGCTTTCTCTTTTATTGAACAATAAAATGTGACATTCCATTTTTACATACAGTCATGATGCAATTCTGTCAAGCTCCTGGATTTCAACAAGGAATTCCAAATTCTGAAATCAGAGACATTCATTAGCATTTATAATACAATATTGTGCCAGTATGAAAGACATGTCTGGATCACGCTGTACAACACATTTACATGTTCAAAGCGAGGCGTAATTTTACTTTCCGAGAGCATCATTTCTCTCGATTCATATTTTAATTGCGAGTTCCAGACCTGTCGCCCAGGTTACCGACTTAGACACGGTATTCACGCCCGACTGGGTCGGGGGTGACCAAGTGCTGATGATGATGATACCCGGTTGTCATGGCAACCAGGCATCAATGCTCTTTACATGTGGAATAAAATCACCTTCCGCTCTCTCTCCTCAACTTGGAGCAATGAAATGCGACATTTTTATTACATACAACTGTGATTCAGTCTCATTGAGATCTCTGAAACAATTCAATAAATTCCATAATTTTAGAAACTCTGAGAATCTGAAATTTAAGATTTTCATATAATATTTCTCAGTAAAAAACATATACATTTCAGCCCATGTCGTGTACGCATTTTCATCGCTCCCAGCGAGATGTGATTTTATGAAGCTACTTCATTCCCATTCGCTTCCCCCTTTCTCGGTTGCCGCCGCCTGACGCCGAGACACGTATAAGGACAACCACCGCAGCCGAGAACTCGCGCGCTGTCCTCGGCACAGTACCCATCCCCAACCGGGTCACGGCGATCGGTGTTGGCCCTGAAAGGGGCCTTTGCTCTGCTTCATTCACATCAGAAATTTCTACCATTTATATGACGTGATTGCGTCAACTACAGAACTCGAAAGTTCGGTTGCCTGTCGGTAGGCGCGGGCTTTGTCCTGTCCGTAACAGCCACATTCCACCAGGCAGACAATTGAAAATTTTCCAAACAAGAATTATTTTGAAACACTACCAATAACGGAAGTCCCTACTACAATTAACTAACTTCAGAATTTTCGTTATGTTTTTCTTTTTTAAAGCGGACAAACACCAAAGTGAAGGGTGTATCGTAAAGAGTGAAATTAATTATTTGAGCTTTATTATTACTAGATTAAAACAACTATTTTAAAACAGACCGACGAATCATCTTGCTTAAACGAGTAATCAAAACAATAATTGCATGTTTACAAATAGGTTATATACCTACAACCTACAAATTTGTATTAAAAAAAAAACACAATATTGGGAGCGTGAATAACTAATGACAAATTAACATTATTCTTAAAATAATTAAAACTCACAAATTAACACTATTCAACTAGGTGTAATACATGAAAACATAAGACATGAAAGCCTCGATCTAAAGTAATATTAATGTTTATTCCAACACGGCATTTACTTATTTGCAATTAATTAAACTATTTTGTTTCAACCCCGTGTGCTAAAATTCATTCTGCAGACAGATTTCAAAAGACTAAAAAGTCGGTTATATCTCGTCAACCGTGTTACATCTTTTCACGAGATAATATTCTAAAACATTACATATTATATATTACACCAATATCAAACATCGTCGGCAATAATATAATCAAGTTTTTTTCCTTTTATTACGATCAATACATTTTTTATTATTTGCTACAAGTTAGGTTAATTCTGGATGATCTCGTTATTATTTCAAATTGCAATGTCCCGTTCATTTCGGTCCTTAACTACATATAAAACGAGTAACATCCACCTGCAGAGGTGGCCTGGGTTATCTAAACAATCATTACCTTACTTAAATTAAACATATCAGTTGCTCATTAATTAGGTACATATTACATTGATATTATGATTCACCACTTTGCCTCAATTTCTAATTCAGCCTCTACCTTCTTAATTGATTGACCCCTGTTATCTTTATTGATAATGGCCGCCTGGTCGTGCGTTGTGGGATCTTCGCGCCCTTATATTAATAATATGATTTATACGATCCTACATCTCGCGGATAGCGTCGCCATGTGGGGATCGGTATGTCAGCGCTTTCTAAAACATCTCTATTGTCTGTCGAGGACAATAGTAAGTTTACTGCGACGACTTTCGGAATTATTATCTTGTTTTTCTAAAAAATGTCTTTCCCAAAACAATGGCGACTTCTCTAACAAACGCAGCTTTCTAAACCGTTGTCCCATGTGTTCGCATTTGGCCAAGATGTTCTTTCTATTGTTTAATCGGGGTTAGAGATATACGTCCCGCTGCAAGAAAAGGTTTACCGTTCTTTACCCTTCCAAGATGTTACCTAAGAACAAAAGGTTGCGAACGTATTGTCCATCCTAACAAAAGGCCGTGCACTCTTAATGTCTTCGGCGATGCCCAACGCCCTCGGCATCCCTAACTTTCTTAATTTCATTGTTTCGTATTATTTTTATGGTGGGCTATCCTAAGGGCGATCGTCCGTCGCAATGTTATTTTTTTAAACAATAGGTCACATATTTCGTCCTCGAACAAAAGATCGAACATGCTGTTCTGGCTGTGACCACATGGCGCGTGATTTTCGAAGCGTGGGCGCTTTGATCTCGGTATTGCCCTAGGACAAAATTAATAACCTGGTTCGCGTCATATTCCGGTACATCACTGTATCTCGGTAAATATGATGTACCGGAATATGACGCGAACCAGGTTATTAATTTTGTCCTAGGGCAATACCGAAATCAAAGCGCCCATGTTTCGAAGATCACGCGCCATGTGGTCACAGCCAGGGCAGCCCCGGGATGTTCGATCTTTTGTTCGAGGACGAAATATGTGACCTATTGTTCAAAAAAATAACATTGCGACGGACGATGGCTCTTAGGATAGCCCGCCATAAAACATATGAAACAATGAATTAGAAAGTTAGGGTTGCCGAAGACATTAATAGTGCACGGCCTTTTGTTAGGATGGGCAATACGTTCGCAACCTTTTGTTCTTAAGTAACATCTTGGAAGGGTGAAAACGGTAAATCTTTTCTTGCAGCGGGACGTATATCTCTAACCCCGATTAAACAATAGAAAGAACATCTTGGCCAAATGCGAACACATGGGACAACGGTTTAGAAAGCTGCGTTCGTTAGAGAAGTCGCCATTGTTTTGGGAAAGACATTTTTAGAAAAACAAGATAATAATTCCGAAAGTCGTCGCAGTAAACTTACTATTGTCCTCGACAGACAATAGAGATGTTTTAGAAAGCGCTGACATACCGATCTCCCACATGGCGACGCTATCCGCGAGATGTAGGATCGTATAAATCATATTATTAATATAAGGGCGCGAAGATCCCACAACGCACGACCAGGCGGCCATTATCAATAAAGATAACAGGGGTCAATCAATTAAGAAGGTAGAGGCCGAATTAGAAATTGAGGCAAAGTGGTGAATCATAATATCAATGTAATATGTACCTAATTAATGAGCAACTGATATGTTTAATTTAAGTAAGGTAATGATTGTTTAGATAACCCAGGCCACCTCTGCAGGTGGATGTTACTCGTTTTATATGTAGTTAAGGACCGAAATGAACGGGACATTGCAATTTGAAATGATAACGAGATCATCCCGAATTAATCTAACTTGTGGCAAATAATAAAAAATGTATTGATCGGAATAAAAGGAAAAAAAAACTCGATTGTATTATTGCCGACGATGTTTGATATTGATGTAATATGTAATATATAACGTAATAGAATATTATCTCGTGAAAAGATGTAACACGGTTGAAGAGATATAAGATTCCGACTTTTTAGTTTTTGAAATCTGTCTGCAGAATGAATTTTAGCACACGGGGTTGAAACAAAATAGTTTAATTAATTGCAAATAAGTAAATGCCGTGTTGGAATAAACATTAATATTACTTTAGATCGAGGCTTTCATGTCTTATGTTTTCATATATTACATACACCTAGTTGAATAATGTTAATTTGTGAGTTTTAATTATTTTTAAGAATAATGTTAATTTGTCATTAGTTATTTAAGCTCCCAATATTGTGTTTTTTTTTATACAAATTTGTAGGTTGTAGGTATATAACCTATCTGTAAACATGCAATTATTGTTTTGATTACTCGTTTAAGCAATATAATTTGTCGGTCTATTTTAAAATAGTTGTTTTAATCTAGTAATAATAAAGCTCAAAATAATTCTTGTTTGGAAAATTTTCAATTGTCTGCCGGGTGGAATGTGGCTTATATAAATTTTAGTGTTCTCTATTTTTATTCTTTTCCTATATTCTTATACCAGGGGTGGAAGAAAGCTGATTTGATAAGATAATGATTAGTATAATGAAAGTCCTAAAAAAAACGTTTTGCATTCAATCCAGCCTACATATTGAAGTAAGAATTTTCATTATTTAGGTGTAAATAATGTTACATTAATTAATTTACGCCAAGTTTTCTTCTAGTAATAAGGTTTAACATAATTTCTTGAAAGAAAAAGTGTCTATCGAATTTGATTATGTTAGTATATGTAAGCATTCCTTTCGGGAAAGTGGCGTTGATGCAAATTCATGTACTTTGTAATCCCAAAAGAAATTACAAAGATGTATACAGAACATTAACATTAGGGGACCCGCTTGAAGCATGTATCCCGTGTAAATAAGTTTTTATGTTAATTGATTCACTAAGAAATGCCACGATGTCTGTATAATTTTAGCCCTTTGTTTTGTATCTCTATGTCACATATTGACAAATATGTTTTGTCCAACTAAGAAGTACGATAGCTTTTTTTATTTAAGCTAAAATTAAAAATAAAACTAAGTATCAAGTACATGTTGTCATTGTTAAAGAAAAAAAATTAAAAAGAAAAATAAAGGAAGAGAATATGCGGAGTGGTAAATTTTAAATGCCGTCCGGTGTATCATATATAAAAGAAAAACAAATAATAATGATTTTGTGGAGGTATCGAAGATAATCAATGTAAAATGATAAGGGTTGACCTGTAATGTTGTAATGTATAAATAATGTTAAATATTGAGAGGCCTACTGTAAGAATCAAACCGACGACTTAATAATAAGATTAATGTTGTAATGCATACTTAAGGAATTTTACTATGATCTAATGAAACCCTACGTTCAATCCCATGTAATTAGTCAATAATGGTAGAAATAACTGGTCGATAAAAATATGTCTATCTGGCGTGTCGATTTAATTAAGTATGTATATGTAAGCAGTTTTATTTTTGGGTAATAAGTGTTGATGCGAATTTGTGTTTTCAATTTTCCGCCTTTGCCAATTTGTACTGTAATATTTTCCTTAAGTTTAATTCATTTTGCAATGTTGTTTTTGGTGACGGGATAGGGATATGAACAGTGAACAAAGCGTTCGTGAAATAACAAAGTGTTTAGGCCTACATACCAGAAAAGCATCGAGATTAGCCGCAAACTGGGAGAACAATAGGGGGCGTAACATATGCGACGCCGGGTCCCGTAACCAGTAACGTCCATCGGGGCCTGGGATGGACCCAGAGGAAGCCAATGGACGACGAGGGTGGATCAAGAGCGGCCCGACCGGGAGACGGTCTACATCATCCGGACCAATAGGGAGCTAAGGGATGCCCCCTTTCCACCGTCGGTCACGCCTCAGGCCGGCGAGAAGAGAATATAAGGCGAAGCCAGCCGCCGAGAAACCAGTTGAAGTTGGAGTTAGGAGTTGAAGTTAGAAGCTGAAGGTGGAGAGACCAGGAACTCTAGCCTGACCCGTAAAATCGGTCCGGCCGAATACCCTGGTAACTCTCGAAGAAAGTAAGTCCGAACGGTAGCGACCACCGAATCGGCATCGCGACGCCAGAAACGACGTATCAGAAACCGCGACGCACAGTGTACCGCCGCGACGCCCAGTGACAAAAGAAGCGACGTCTCGCTACCGACCGCCACGACGCCGACGTCAGAAGCCGCCGACGTAGCCTACACAGTCAGAGGACGACGCCGACGCCAGAAGCCGCCGCCCACCACGAAGCAGCACGAAGAAGACACTTGCCGAACTCTCCGAAACAGGTTACCCCGATCTAAAGACTTTTTCTCCGCCCACCTGGTTCTACCGAAGTGTTAATTTAATCTCGTCACCATTCATTCTAGCAGTAAGATCAGATTTTTTGTGTGTTTTGTCTTTTTTCTTTCTTTGTTTATAATTTGGTCCTCTCCCTCTAAATTAGGGTTCATGTAATTTTTAAATTAGTAACCACTTTGCTGCGTCGTATGTAAGTTAAGATTAATGTTTCATGTAAATTAATTTGCTACAGTGCCCAATATAGAGACTTGTAAAATTGTTTCGATTTCATTATTTTTCTATCCCTTCACCCGCCTCGAGATATCAGTGTCCTAGTCAGTCACCTGACGTTTTGATTGTACCTAGGGGAGGGCGTAACCGCCGGCAAACGTAGATCTGAGATCTCCCGGCCGGTTTACTACACCGTGATTTAATATAACCTCTGACCCTTCAGACTTTACCCCCCCTACTCCGGTATATCAAAGTAATCAATATGTGAAGCCTACGTACTATCTATGGTACTCCATATCATCTATATAAAACTGTATGAAACCAACCTTATCTGATTTGTCTATGCTTTATATTGATTTTTATGTTGGTTCTACTGAATTAAAACCAACTTCACATTTGGTTCTCCATTTTTCTGTCAACCGGGCTTTTTCAGACATTGGTAGGTTATTTCAAAATATTTAATTGCTTTTCTTTAAGATATTTAATATCCGTTTAATCGTCATTTAAAAATTTTCCATTCTCTACATAATTTTATTATAATATTTGATAAAAACATAACCTTCATTATTATTACATAACGATTTACAAAAAAGTAACTGCAACGACTCCCAAGGCATGTATTTTGTGAATAAGTCCTTAATAACTAAGTAGTCATGACGATACCGAGCTTCTCGCACTTACATTTAAAATAGTTGTTTTTGTTGGACAGTCTATCGATTAAATCTAGTTAATAAATTCTTTGATCAGAAATTTAATAACCCATTCATTATATTTTGGTTGTGCCTTATTAAAATTAGTTATGGCGTTTACACTCCGTGGGGCTCGGTTACTGGGGGGGCGCGTTGGAGCTCTGCGTGCACTTCAAACCAGGGGATACGCTGATGAGATGTCCTTTACTTTCGCTGCTGCCAACCAAGTAAGAAATTTTACACACTTGTAGATCTACATTGGCAGTGTTTCACCTCAGTATTTATTGTGAAATGTTGGTAAATCACACGCAAGCTGTTTGAAGCAGCAGTCAGTTATTCTATTGATTTGCCTTTCCTTGAAATTGCCTTTAAATTTAATTGCATTTTGCAATTTCCTTTTATTTTAAAATCTAATTCAAATTCAAGTTGGGAATATCTATATCTCATATACAACAAAAATATTTTTGGGGTCTAAATATTTCTAGGCATCCGTAGATATACTATACTTTAAATAAATGCCACATTGATTGATATGGCAGTCATTTTGTGTGCAACATAATATTTTAATATACCCAAGATTAAACTTTGTAATATATACGTTGAGTATATTTTATTGCTATTGTGGTTTCAAGAGGAAAAGTAAAAGGAGACGTAAACTGGATCACCTTAAATTAAAATGCACTGCTGTCAGCCATGCCATTACAGCGGCAGTTCATCCTAGATTATTTGTACAACGAGGTCTCTCAATATTTTTTCAGATGATTTGAATCTAAACGTCTCTTAGACATTTTATCATGTATTGGTATGGTGACCATTATACAATGACACAATTATGTGTGAGGCAGCAGCACTTCACCATCCTCGTACTTTACCGCCTCAATCTGGAGCTCTTCTGCAATCTGAAAATGCAAATATAAATGGCTATACCATAGATGTTCGTAACGCTGTTGTAGCAAAGGAATCCATAACATGTTTGAACAGCATGCCCAGTGCAAAGGATATTGGATCAAAGACCCAAGTGCCGAGTCAAGTTTATGAAAATAAAGTTTTGTAGTGTTCAGTAAATTGTCATAAAAAATGTTCATAATGAGGTACAACTGTCTGTATGCTTAAAAAAACTAGATAAATTATGGATGCATGGAAAATGCAGTGAAATATCAAAACAAGGCCGGCACAGATTTATAATATCAACAACCAATGACGTGTACATCCTGGCGATGAGTGCACACTAGACATATCATACTAGAAGAGAGTACAGCATATTTATTTTTTATTGTATATATAATATAATAGTATATCGCTATTATATCCAAAAGGATTACTCTTATGAGAAAAGTTGTTGAAGCTATTTTTTGTAGAAAATTTTATAAGCCATATATTTGTCAAAAATAAAATTTCCCTAAAACTTACTGTCAGTGAGATATGTATTTATATAAAACTGTATTTTATGACCCTTGACCCCGAGTTGAAAGTTTAGCACAACTCAGATCGATAGGGACTTCTGACATTTTATTTTAAAAAATTATGTCAAAGTCCATGCCAAAATTCAGCTTTCCGGGACCACCCGGGAAAAAAGACCAAACCCGGGAATTATTCCTGGGTTTGGTCTTTTTTTTCGTATGATTTTACTGAATTATAAAGAGTTACATATAAAATATTTTTAATATTTACATAAGCTAAAATGTTTGTCATAGTGGCTTAAAACTTCATAACACACATCACATTTTAAAGCTTAAATTATTTATAAATTTCCAGGTATTCTATGACAGTGCTAATGTCAGGCAAGTGGATGTCCCATCTTTCAGTGGAGCTTTTGGTATTTTACCTAAGCACGTCCCGACACTTGGTGAGTTATCTTTAGCATTATTATTTATTTATGTGAATAAATTGATTGGTGCTTATGATCATTTTAGGATATTTTTTTCTTTAACTATTATGTAGAATGAAATATTACTTAGTTTATGTATAGTTGCTGGTATTAATCAAATTGTTTAATAAAACAGCCTTCAGTGTTATCTCATTTTTAGTGGAGAAATATTATAAAAGTTTTTAGTTAACCTTTTAACTGCCAGCCATATTTACTATGGGGGACACCTATAGGCCAGACATTTTTCCGTAAAATAAAGTAAATAAAAAACAATAAAAATAGACATAATATGATGAAAAAGTGTAAGAACTAACCAAAGAATTATGTTTTTCGAATTTATGACGGAGTTTTTTGAAGCAAAAGCAAAATAAATTCATTCCGCAAAATATACAACAGGGTTGTCACAATTTCACTTTTTTTGTTTTTTTTTACCTGTTTTTTAATGTTACACCTTTAATATCTTACTATTATGTAGTGAATTCTTCCTGCGTGTGGTATATTTCAAAATACGGTTCAACTCATAGCATTGAATGAATCAAAACATGAATCAAAATTGTCCTTTGAGGCACGAAAGGATCGCTATCCCAATGAAATAGTGGTCTAGGTACTATCGACGTCACTAGTAGAGGCAATATTTTCTATTTCGTCAGGCACATTATTTTCATTTTCATCCGGCTCAAAAAACTCTGGCAATTCGAATTCCACATCACTCTCATCAGATTCGGCGGTTTGTCCAACAATCTCATCATCATCATATGTCAGCCATTGTAATGTCACAAAAAGAAATATAAAAAATGTTTTATAAAAAAACAGAGAAACAAAAAATTCACGCGAATCTCGCGAAAAAAGATAAAAATGTGGTGTATATAGATCGCGGGCGCTGCGCCGCGTGGCTCGATGCGAGCGAGGTTTGTACCTGCTCGCCGCGAGCCGACGCGTCTTGTGCTACGAGTTGCCGTCACACGCGCACGGCGTTTGCAATAAATAAATAAGTCCGTTGCCGCATGTATTATAACAAAAAATTAACACAATAATTTGAACACAACGTGTACAAAGAAAAAATTAATTTCATAGACACACTAGATAGATATACTCACTCACATTGCACTATATACAGGAATACGGCGAAATAAACCCACTGATATTTTAAATAATCGTGAACAAAATCAAACTGAAGTACGGAAAAACAGAGAAACAAAGAATTCAGTTGAATCTCGCTAAAATAAAGATAAAAAAATAATTTTATAGACGCACAAGATTGTTATATTCACTCAAATTGCATTAAAAATACGAAAATGGCGAAAAAACCGACGAATATTGTCAATAATTGGGAACAAAATCAAGCCAAACGCGCAGTTTTAAATTGAAGTATTGCAGGATTCCCCGTTTCTCAGCCAAAAAACTTTGCAAGCGGCGACCCTAGCGAACTCTGAGAACTGTCAGATGGAACACTTTCATAAATCACTAATTTTACGAGATTTGGTGGGTTTAAAAATATGGTAACTGCTTAGGATCGTTGTCTATAGATGCCAGTACGATTTAAAATTGGTGACGTGTTAAAAATCGTTTGTTGTTGTGCGCATTTACATCGAAAAATTCCCGCGCGGTAACGCGGCACTGGCCTGACGGGACATGCAAAGTTTCGCGCGTTTACGCGGCAGTGGCACTGATCGGGTTAATTCTTAACTAGTTACCTGCCCAAGACAAAAGCTTTTTAGTTCACTCAAGATGAGATCATTCAGAAAAAAATCACAAAAATAAAAATTCTAAAACTTTTGTAATTCTATACTAGTACAGAAGTCTCAATTATCCTGGATGGTATGGGAAAAAATGACCCAGATAAAAAAAGGATAATCTTCACAAAAAAAAGAAAATAATTAGAAATACACATTTCCAAAATAAATAAAAATTATGCATTATCACACACAACATGACACAAAAATACAATATAATATAAAATATGTATTTTACATTAACAATTAGATATACAAGGTTATTTGTAAAACATTAATAACCTCGCAGGACTATATTACTAGCATCATAAACAACAACTTAGATGAGTTGTTTTTATTTTATGGCGTAAGCGCATACCTAACATAAAATATCTAAGGTTATTTTATGTTAATAATTGATAAATAAAAAGTCATTCCAATTGACATTATGTAGGTATTAATCTGGCTTTTGTGTAGAAAGCGCGGGAACTCGTAGCAATAAAATTATTACCTACTTATCTATTTAGAACTATTATTATGAGCGCACGGGAAGCATTGCTCTATTTGTGTAGGTACTACTTGCATACAGATCTAAAAAGTGTCAGATAGTACATACAACAAAAATTTGAAAGTTTATTTTTGGTGAATGTATTAAGATTTGTAAAAATTTCTTCCTAACCGTGTTATGGCTAGGAGAAATGAATGAGAACACTGGAAATTAATTAGCGATTTATTAATTAATTATTCAATGTACAAAGTCACTTTACCTGAATTAAACTTAACGCTATTCTTTAAATCACACTATTTCGTAATGTATCACTCGTATATGAACAATTTATTATCTCTGGGTAACACACTATTTATTACTTGTAGAACATTCAATTCTCGCACATAGTATTTATCGCTTATTTTCAACGTCAGTTAGGTACTTCACACGATTATTTCGCTCGATATCTGTCATTTTGCAATTCACAACTGGGCACACCTGGCCGTTGTCTGCGACTCACTTTGCAACGAACGAACTGTCAAACACAATAACTCCTACGCCCCAGCGTAGTTCTGTATTTATACCCAAATGCTGGTATTTTCGTACTCTCAAGATTATTCTAGTATTTAGGAGAAGGTCCTTGTCAATTCTCGGTTGTTTGAGGCATTTCTAGACGTTTTTAGATGTTTCCCGAAAGTTGTAGATAATTGTAGAACATTCTACTTCCTACGATAGTGCTGTTCCAAGTGACGTATTACCAGAAGTTCAGACAGTGCATAAAATCTTTTTAGCATCTCGTTACACTAATATTATTTGGTTGTCAGAAAAAATATCTTTACATTTGAATGGTTGAATCAAATTACGCTCTAAGTACCATGAGCTGAGGAAAACAAGAAATAGTGAATAATAATGTCAGATATAAGTTTTTAACATTTTTCAAAAAAATCTATACTATACATCCTACCTGTCTTTTATACATAAAAACTCGAAGAAATAGTATTCTGTGTTCCCTGTAATTAAGTTGCGAAATATACATTTGAAACAACTCCCAAGTACCCAGCGCTCTGTCCTATGAAAGGCACTAAGTCCAACGTCTGTGTAGTTTAACGTGAGGTAAGTACCCCGAGCATATTCAAACAGTATCCCTTGTCCGTAAGAAAATACCGGGATGAATGTTAATTTCAACACAAAATAAATCAAACCTTATTTACTGGTGGATTTTTTGCTGGAATGATATTCTGAGTTATTGATGTATATTCCAGGCCTTGTGTTTTTCTTCTTTTATTTGTTCTATATTCTTTATAACACCTTTTCCTTGTTGTTTGTACGGGGAGCTTACCCGACGCGCTCCCTACTTGGTCAGCCATTTTAATACAATATGAAGTTAGCGGCATGGCACTTATGTGCGGCAATATGGCACTTAGTGCCGTTTTAAAATAATACGCTGTGGTACTTATCGAAGTCGTGATATTCAAACAAGCATAACAGCTAAATGCAATATTGCAGGGACATAATGCAATACTGGAGTTAGTGGCGATGTCATATAGAACCAAGCTGCATACTTAGTTTGAAAAATGAAATTTTGGTACTTTTGGTATTTTATAAAAAATTTAATTTTTGAAAAAAAAATTTTTCAAAAATTAACAAAAAAATAATACTGCCCCAGTTGATCTGCAACCCGATTAATGCGACTCCGCATATTTGGGAGTCTACTGTACTGAAAGCTAACAAAAAAACAAATTTACCAAATTCGCTGTAGACAATGAAAAAATATTAAAGCGCTGTTTATAACCAGTTCTGGATAAATAATCAAATACGTGTCTGCTGGATACATTTATTCGATGACCTTTTATTATTTGAATATCAATAGTTTATCAAATACAATAGTCCCTAGCTATTTGTAAAGCAAAGCAGTCCCAAAGTAATCCCTAGCTAATCGTAGAGTAAAATAGTCCCTTCCTAATTGCATAGTAATAAAGTTCCTTATTTACGACGAGTTTTTAGTAGTTTAGTATATTATTAGATATTAGTGACCAATCTGGTTATAATTTTTCATAAATTATTAATATTGATATCTTTTATTTCCAGCTGTGTTGAAGCCCGGTGTTGTCACTGTGTATGAAAATGATGGCAAAGTAAACAAAATATTTGTTTCATCAGGAACTGTCACAATCAATGAAGACTCGTCTGTCCAGGTATTATTTCATTCTTTATTCTTTTATCATCAAATAATACATTAATGATTTATAATTATTATTTGGATAATTTATATAGTGCCGTTTTTGTGAGAACTCACCTCAAAGGATGTATTAAATAGTTGGTATCAATTGTGATTAGGTATTGGTATGATTGTGATATTCAAATAACATAAAATCTAAATGAAAGCACACTTTCTTATGTCGTGAAATATTAAAAAATCAATGTTTTTCAAAAAATATAATTTGTGTCACAAAAAATATTTTGATACCAACGTAAATGACAGCTTTCAAACAGGGCACTGCAACTTTGCTGGTTAACCATTTTAAGGAGGCTATTTTCTTATGTTATCAAATGTACAAAACATGTTTCCTATTACAAATACAGAAATTTTCCAATTATAAAAGTAATTTATGATATAATTTATGAAAATAGTATTCATAAAGTGTATTTTTTTTTTAATTGTGACAAAATTGTATTATATATTATGAAAAATAAATAGAAGACAAACCCACTTTAAACAATCAAATCAAATTAATTTGTTGAGATGTTTTTCTCGAGTGCTGCCTTTTTCATTAACTCATGTTTTATACAGTAGAACATTGTTAATTCAAAATTCAAGGAACCCAAAAAGCATTTTGAATTATACAGAATCCCATACAAAAAAATCTCCATGCGATTGCGAAATTTGCCAAAAGTCATAAACCTATGTAATTAATTTTGTGAAAAAGTCTGTATTTTTGCATATTTCTTGAATTCATTTAAAAAACGTAATATTTATTAAGCTAATTCGAAGATAGCGACATTTTTATTGCTAAAATACCCGATATGTATTAACATTTGTTGTTCTCGCTTGAGAAATGATCAAAATATTTTTTCAATTTTCTCAAATTTCAAAAAAAAAATTAAATAATGTGAACTAAAATTGTGGTGTAAGGGGCTAAAAATTATTTTGAATTATCGGGGTTGACCTATTATGAAATTAACATTGAGACTTGTAGTTTTGAAAATTTTTGAATTATGGCTAATTTCGAATTATTAGGGTTCGAATGAACGGGGTTGTTCGTAGTATTGAATATACTAATAAAATATTTATTTTTCATTTTGTACATAATTTACTTCAATTTATTCAAGGAATTTTCTTTCACTTTATTCAAGGAATTATCAAAATTGGTGCACTTAAGGTATTCTGTGGTGGGTAAATGTAATCTATAGATTTAAAGTGATTGTTCAAACACAACCAAATGTAACCAAAACATAACATATATGTGTATGTTACAGCGAATTTGTATTTCTTGTGAGACTATATTTTCACTAGTAGAAATGTATTTTACCCGGTCGGGCAGTGTGGGGGCAGTGAAAACATGTCAATCTTTCTATTCTGTGATGTCAATCAATGAATTTACAAATTCACCGCACAATCGGCCCGATTCTGAAAATAACAATGTCTGGATCTTTAAGATCTTTATCCCAACACTTAATAGACGATAATAAAAATTAAAAATGTCCAGAGCGGATTTTGTAATTCTACGGCTCAAATACACTGTATTAAAAGATGATATAAGAAAGATTGTTTCTTACAAACGTATTAATTTCTTCATCCACAGCGTCCAGATGAAATATCATGGCTAAACTTGTCGAAACCGCGTTCGGCGTTACCGCGTATTCAAATCTTCCCATCTTGACATTTTTTGACAGATATGTCTGGATCTTTAAGATCTTTATCCCAACACTTAATAGACGATAATAAAAATTAAAAATAAACGAGACATAGCTTTACGTCGGTGTTTGTTTCTGTAAGTTTCTACATGAGATAGATATAGAGGGAGGGAGAAAGATGTAAATTGTTATCTGTCAAAAATCAAGATGTGAAGATTTGAATACGCGGTAACGCCGAACGCGGTTTCGACAAGTTTAGCCATGATATTTCATCTGGACGCTGTGGATGAAGAAATTAATACGTTTGTAAGAAACAATCTTTCTTATATCATCTTTTAATACAGTGTATTTGAGCCGTAGAATTACAAAATCCGCTCTGGACATTTTTAATTTTTATTATCGTCTATTAAGTGTTGGGATAAAGATCTTAAAGATCCAGACATTGTTATTTTCAGAATACGGATGATTATCTGTGAAAATATATTTTGTCCACGAATGCCCACATTTCTTAAAGTATAGACAATATATTGGTGAAACCATCAATATTTTGCACACAAACGCACGAAATTCTCAAAGCATAGAAAGTATAAAGCCGGCACTTCGTGATTCATACTCGTTTTGCGGTCCTATTTTAACTCCTCAATGAGAAGAGGACAGCGACACCGCAAAACGAATACGAATCGTGAAGTGAGATGTGTTGGCTTAAAGATCGCGCACTCTGGGTTTTTAAGATGTCTGACCACTGCGGGAACAAAAAAATTTTTTTTTTTTTTCGAAATATAAAATTATATTTATTGCTGAAAATGAAAAATAGATTTCACAATAAATGGAATTTGGTTTCGTTTAGGTAGGTGATTATTCCGGGCAGGATTTTCACGGAAAAAAAATCTTTTTGGCATTAGGTATAAGTAAGCATTAAAAACATCAACAATTTTTTTCAAATATAATATCAAAAATATATCTGGCCTGCAAAAATCCTGTCCTGAATAATCAATGTCCGCAACAAAACCTTTCTAGAATAATCAGTGTCTGCAAAATTCATAAAAATTCTATCCACAAAACTCGTATCCGTGAAATTGAGAGCTTGATTGAAGTTATGTACTTAGTTCAATTTCAATCTGGATCTAAACCAAAAGTATCCTATATCTGTATTATTATCAAATGATATCATTTTGGTTGTGCGCAGTGTTGCCAACTCAGATTTTGAAAAAGGCGTGGGCCACATTAGAAAATTATGTAGAATTAGTAAATTTTGCTTCTAAAAAGTTTGTAGATCTACGTCCTTATTTTCTGAATGAAATGAAGAGGTTAGGGTAGGAAAAACCGAATAAAACGAGTGTTTTGTTATTAATTTTTTTCATTATTAGTTTCAGGTAAATTAATTAAATTTATACATGTATTTATTAAAATATTTAATATGTTCCTGCGAAGGCTCGCGGTTTCTTTTTAAGCCACTTTTTATGTAAAGTAAGCCTTTTAAGAGTTTCAGTAGAAAGTCTATTTCTGATGTCTGTTTTCATAAGAAACAGACGCTCGACATTTGCGCTGCTGTGGCAATGTGAGCAAATTGTCAGCAATTTGGGTCCAATAATGGAAATATTTACGACGAATCGCCTTTCTTTATTTTAGACGCATGAAGCCAAAAATCATCTGGTTTAATTATCTGTTCTTCTTGAAATGGGAGACTTGTGTTTCTAAGAGCTCGCCATTCCTGGTCTAGCTCCGTTAGGTATGTTGGACATAATCTTGAAAGTAAAGATACCTAGTTAAATGAAAACTAAGTAAAGTGCAGCAGACTCAATAATAAAAAAATATATTAATAAAATATTTGAAGTTAAGGATAAAAATATTATTTGGAAACATTTGCCCCAAATGAGCTATAGATGGTACAGAACGTTTAGAATTTGGGTCCAGCAATGTCTCAGGGTTTATAAACCTTAAGTTCTTCAGCCTTTGTCTCTGCTCATCTTCAAAGGGGAAGCGAAAATTTTTTGTCTGCTTCCCACAAGTGTGAATATTTTTTTTCGTAATGCAGCTTTCTTTTTTTTAGTGGGAATAACATTCCGCTCTTCATCACTGCTTATCTCCATAATTGAGTTCAATTAAATTGAGCAGAAAACTGAACAATATCGGAAGATAGAAATCAAAACCACTCCTTATTATTTTTAGGTTAAGTTTACAGATTCGATTCCACTTTGGTTATGTAAGTTTCTCCCTTCCAGATGAGATGTTTCGTTTTACATAGTCACAGCTCTATGGAATTTGTTTATAAAATAAATGATGCATGTATTGTGTTGGCGAAGCGAGTCTGCGGTAGTACGAAAGGAACGGGACGTTTATTAGCTTTTTTCACAAATGAAAAGGAAATTATACCCATTTATAGCCTAATGAGCTGTTATTTGTAAAATTAGTAATTTTGTTAATTGATATAAAATACGTAGATTCTGGGACTGAAGATTGTAGGATTACAGGAAAAGCTTAAAGTACGTAGTTCTACGTAAAAATACGTAGAGTTGCCAACGCTGGTTGTGCGTACGTATATAACATTCTAAAATTCATCAAACAATAATTGCGAAGTGAAGTGCCGGCTTTATACTTTCCATGCTTTGCATTCGCGTGCAAAATATAGATGGTTTCACTGATATATTGTCTATGTTTTGAGATGCGTGCATTCATGGACAATCTGTCAAATTTCATTAATGACAGTTCAGAAACAAATATAACTTCACTAGTAAGATTAAAGAAACATTTAAAATATTGTATTAATTTCTATTGGTGAATATCTGCTTGGATATGATAAGAATGACCTTGAATATAATTTCTCTAAAATGCCAGTGAATATATAGACTCACTACAAATACAAATTCACTGTAACATATATATTAAATTACACAAAACTAATACATACAAAAAAAAAATACTTTCGAGTAAAAGACGTTCCAACCAAAATGGCAAGAAAAGCACAACTGACTGACAAAGCTAGTCAGTTAAAAAAATACTTTTTTGGGTACGCCTAATAGATCAAACAATAAAATAAAAAACCTGTACTAAAAACTGTTTATATTATTGCATTTTCAGGTTTTGGCTGAAGAAGCTCATCCAATTGAAAATCTAGATCAATCTGCAGCTCGCGAAGCCCTCAGCAAAGCCCAACAGGAACTCAACCAAGCCTCAACAGATGTTGTTAGTAGACATGTTGTGATTTATTTATTATTTTTCTACACCGTTGTTGTCATGTATAAAGGTGTGCAGAAAGAATAAAGTAAAACGGCCTGTACACCGCTTTGAGTAGTGCATACTAGACATCTCGTACTAGGAGTACGTATTATATATATATATATATAATTGTATTATATATAATTGTACATCACTGTATTCTCCTAAACGGTTACCCATATCAAAAAAAGTTACTGAACCTTTTTATTGAAACTTTTATAAGCTATAGTTTAGTACAAAACAAAAGTTTTCTGTAAAACTTTCCGTTAATGAGATATTTAAAAAAGATGTGTTTTATGACCTTTGATGCCCCATATTTTTTTTAATCGAAACTTATAAGCAACAGTGTAGTACAAAACAAAAGTTTGCTGTTAAACTTTCCATTAATGAGATATTTACAAAAGACGTATTTTGTGACCTTTAACCCCACGTAAAGATATATCACACCTCAGATCTTCAGCATGGACCTCAATAAAACAATTTATCAAGGTCCATGCCGAAATTCAATTTTCTGGAAATTTTTCCTGGGTCGGATATCTAATCTGACTGGACTAAGCATTTTTGGAAATTCCAGAATGTTGCAAATAAAACAATATAATAGAACCGATAAATAAATTTTTATTTTAACAAATTTCCACATAATATAACGATTTATTTTTGTTCCTAATATGTACGTCCTGCGTACGTCGTCATAAGGCATTCTGCAAACAAAGAAAGTTATTTAAAACTAATAGTATCCCTGATAAATCACATTTTTACTCCCTTTGTATTAACTCGTGGCGTCTGCTTGCTTGCTTGCCGGCTTGCTGTCAAAAAAACTTAGGATCGATTTTTGACCCTTTTCCCGTGATCCAATCGAGCTGAAACTTTGCAAGTAGACTCGTGGCGATAATCAAGAAGATCTATCAAATTTTTGTTAAAAAAAATTAATAAATTTTTGGATTTTACAAATTTTTAATGGTTTATTCAAATTGGAATCATTACAAAAGTTTGATTATTAGCAATGGCGGCCCAATAACGTCGTGGAATATTTTCTAAATTTGAATTACTCCGTCGATATCTGTAATAGGTACTTCACTACGAATTTCGAAAATCTAAATTGACTGACAAATGCTTTTAGAATTTAATCTTCAAAGCATGAAGTGTCTTATCAAAGCTCAAAACATCTGACATTTTAGAAATATATTAAATTACTGTAAGTTTAGTGTTATGTTATATGTTTTAATTCGTCTTTAATTGTTGTTATATTTTGCAAAGAAAGGGAGTATAATAAAGACTTGGTTTTTATGGGTTCCAAAATTTTCTATATTTATGCTGCAACTTCTCATGTAAAACATGGGTCTCTCAAAATAACAATTTATTTTCTCTTGTTTAGTTTTTGTATTTACATATCTTACTCAATTATTGTACTCAAATTCATTGGAGTCGTCACATCGTAGCGGGAAATTATGTCCATCGCGCATGTACCGCTGGCCTTTCGATACTTACTGCATTTATCTAACCTGCCTTTAGTGACAGTGTCTTTTTTTTGTGTTATACTTTTTAATTTTAATGAGCGTGGGGCCACGTCGGACCTGTGCGACAGAGAATGACAGGGGCCGGGGTGCCACGTCGGATATATGCGACGAGCACAAAATTAATTATTTCTCGACGGCCGCGTATCGAATTTGAAAAACGTGATTTTTTCCCAGTAGAGAAATCCCGTGGTGACCTGTCGTTCCATTTTCAACTTAAAAACATCACCGATTATATTTTAAATCAACAATCAAAGCAGAAGTTTTTCTGCTTTTAAAATCATATAGAATAGTTGTAGATGGCGCCCGGCACGCGTGTTGTGCAATCGAAATTCAAATGTTCCATCATTCAAGGTCACGCACAAAGTGCGCGGGAAATACGATTTATTTTTTTCGATTTCTTTGTACACGTATACACAAATATATACAATATGTTTTGCGATATTTGTCAATTTTTGTTGGTTAATGATTCAATTGAATACTAACAGGTATTTATTAACAAAAATACACGCAATTATGTTGCGTTTATTTGAAATATGTGTGTGTGTGTGTGAAAGTGTATCATATTTATGTGTTATGAGTGTGATGTTCCGTTGTGTGCCATGCCGTGCAGCAAAATATACCACACAGAAGAAGATTATTAGGTAGGCATCAAATAAAAATAGTAGTGTTGTCTCTAATAAACAAATAAAAAATAAATTATTATTTTTCGTATAATGTTGTTGCGCTGGCAACATTATCAGAATTGAAAAAAATTTTTTACTTAAACGATTAAAAAAATCGTTGCATTATGACAATTATGATAAAATAAATGAATGTGTTTGTTTTTTTTAATGTACGCATGTTTTCATGGTTTTTTTGTAAAAAGAAAAATCACAAAAAATTCAGAAAACCTCTGGCGTTTTATTCTTACGTTTCTCTATGCTTTTTTGGCCCTCAACAAGTTATACAATAAATTCCAGGGCACAATAACAATTTTTAATAGATAATCACAAAATTCGTTTTTAGTGTCTTAAGACGAGATTAATTTTTACTGAATATTATATGTATGCAGAATATGTTTTCTTATGAGTTTAAAGCTAGCATATTATAATGAATAAACCATACAAAAATAATTAAGAAATGTTCAATATTAATAAAGTTATAATTTTTTAAATTTGCAAGAAATTTTTACATTTTTTGATGATTTTCAAATGCTTTTTTTTTTCATATAAAGAAAGATGATTTTAAACAATGTGTTGTATTTACTCCTGCACTTTGAGACTTCGAGCATTATTTAAAGTTAGTTTCTGTTTTATTAAAAACATGTATTAAATATGTCAAGAAATGACGCAGTTTTAAAATCAGATTCTGTGTGCCATTGGGAGGGGCGGACGTCTCTTTGCGGCCGATTTTCTTTTTCATAAAAAATCACTATCAAACGTGTTTTTATGCCAAATTTGACAATAGTTAGAAGTATTAATATACAAGTTGTACCAGAGCTAGCAGCAGAAACTTGGCCGGTGGATTCCTGCCTATGTTATGAGTCTAAAATGTTCAAGGAACCTAATGACCTAATATCAATAGTTGTGGATATAAGCAATTTCTATTTTCGATTTTTATTTGACTTGTATTAAAGCGAATGAGTTTTTCATTTCGATTTCAAAATTTGCATTTTTTTTTCAATATTTCTGACTGAGCTTCTGCCAAGCTTGGACTGTCGTTAAAGTAACTTACAGTGAAACTCTCTTAATACGTTTTTCAAGGGACCAGCAAATAAAAACTTATTAGGCGTGAAAACCTATTAACAGTGATTTCAATATTTTCATAAATTATTTACACTTTTTAATTTTGTGTTTTAATTATATTTTCGTTTATATAATATGACAATTTAAGGACATTTAAATTTAAAAAATTAAGTAGGTAAATATATACATTTGTAAAATATTACCTATGTAAATACATAGTACCTGAGGGTTAGAAAACAATAAAAACCACCAAAACTATAAAATAAATTAGCACTGTCAAAAATTTAAATATAAATCGGTGTATATTGACAAATTAAATATGAAAAAAAAATGCAAAAAGCTACTTGTATCTACTTTCTCTGGCTTGGTAAAGATTGCACATTTATAAAAAATAACCATTTGTAAATAGTATTCTATTTGACTTCATTTAAAAAATTTATCCCTTTTGATGATTTCTACATAATTTATGTGTACATTCAACATATCCCCTTGAGGAACGTCCTTTTATTACTCCCTTTATATTAACTCGTGGCGTCTGCTTGCCGTCGAAAAAACTTTGGATCGATTTTGACCCTTTTCCCGTGATCCAATCGAGCTGAAATTTTGCAAGCAGACTCGTGGCGACGATCAAGAAGATCTATCAAATTTTCGTTAAAAAACAATAATAATTATAGTATAATTTCGGATTTTTAGAAATTTTAATGGTTTTTTCAAATCGGAATCTTTACAAAAGGTTGATTACTACCAACGGCGCCGGCGGCCCGATAACGTCACGGAATATTTAAAATTTGAAATACTCCGTCGGTAGGTATAATAGGTACTTCACTACGAATTTCGAAAATTTATGACAATTGGTTCACAGATGACAGCACACTTCGGTTTTTTGGGAAGAAATCAAATAATAAACAGATATTTTTAGAGATTTTTGACATAGATATTTGTCTAGACATGTTTCATTTTCAGTTAATCAATTATTACATGATGGTAAACTTAATTTACAAAGAAAGGGAATAAAATAAAACCTTGGTTTTTATGGGTTAGTTTTTTGTGATTAATTATGATTTTCTTTATTTTAATTACGTTTTATTTCAGACTACCTTAATATTTTCCCGGGCGCAACGAAAATTCGTGGTATTTTTTATTGCTAAATTAAATAAATTTTTGTAACTCGTTAAGGTCGGCGCCACACTATGCGTTTTTTCCGTCGCGTCAAATCCGCAACCGAATTTAGCCGTCACATACCTATTATATTCCGCGGCGCGGCGGACTGCGCGGAGAATAAACACACGTGCGGACAATCTGTCAAATGTGGCGCGTTGCAATCAAAAACACGAGACGCGACGTCACCGATTTTACGTTGACGTAAGTTACGCGGGCGGGGAACCGAACAGGCGCTGAAACGAGCGTTCCATCGGCGGCGGAACGATTGATGATCGCGTAGTAGCGGCGTTCCGCGGCGTCAAAGACGCGACGGAAGATACACCTAGTGTGACGCCGGCCTTAGAAAACAATAGGAGATATTACGTAATTAATATTGCCAATTGTTTCCTCGAAGAAATACAGCCAAAATGAAAACAGTTTCGTTTAGGCGAATTTATTTTGCGCCGACGTTGATTGATTTTGAAAAAAATATCGTAAATAATCGCCGGATGAATTTATTTATTAAATATTATTTTATTAGCCTATTCAAATATTACAGGGTTTTTTTCAGCGGCTAGAACATTTGTGACGCCGCCAAACCCACTTAATTTTCATCGCGCCCATTTTTCGTTTTTAGAAATGTTGAACATAATTTCGTCTTCCGAAAAACGTATTATGAAGATTTATTTGTATGAAAAAATTGAGTTCGGCTATAAATATTTTCACGACTAGGCGAGAAACGAACATAAGCGGGAAACGTATTAAGCCTAAAAAAAATATGGGATTTGTATGGGACTTTTTCAGGACCGCAGAATTTAAACTTATTTAGCGGGAAAACTTATTAAAAGTGAATTTATTAAGCGAGTTTCACTGTATATCAAAAATTAATTTGTATGAATACAAACGAAATTAAATGATCAAAACATTCCGGATAGGAAACGAAATTCGTGACCGTTTTACAAGCGTTAGATCAGGTGTTTTTGTTCACATGCCGCGATTATCGCCTCGTTTTATGCGTGAGTGAGAAAGAATAGTAAGACACTTTACAATAATTATCTTTCCTTCCTTTAAATTTCTAAAAATGCGCATGAGCAATGCATGTAACTTTTTGACTATTTCCATTAAATTTATATTAAGTTAACTAAACACGTTTGAGAAATCATGTGTTTTAAACCTTTTAAAAATATTTTTTTACGATTTTGGATTTTAAATTCTAGAAATTTAAAATTTAAAAAGTAATCCCCAAATCGACTCGATTCATATTGAATACAACATCATTCACAGCCATGAACATTAAAATCGTATCATTCCTCTACCTCTGCTTAAATTGTGTGTCAATTTCAACAACTAAATCAAAACCCATGCCATGGTGGAGTTCCATCGGGCGTTAACAGCTGAATATAGCTCGAATTGTTTAGGAAGATATGATAGTTTTCCCTGACCTAGGTTGCCCGACCTTACATCGCTAGACTTTTTTATTTGAGGGCACGTAAAAAATCTTATTTACAAAGCACATTCGGCAAATAAGGAGGACATGCGTGGTCGCATAATTGAAGCATTAAGAAATGTTCAATATTAATAAAGTTATAATTTTTTAAATTTGCAAGAAATTGTTATATTTTTTGATGATTTTCAAATGCTTTTTTTTCATATAAAGAGAGATGATTTTAAAGAATGTATTGTATTTACACCTGCACTTTGAGACTTCAAGCATTATTTAAAAGTTAGTAACATTAACTAGCGTTCATTAATCCAGCATTAGACGAGCCGAATTGTGTCTTAGAGTTGGTGGCCCAAATTTTGAACATTGTAATAGGTGAGTGGTGAAATTTTTATAAGTTTTGATGTACAATTTAAAAGTTAATAGTTAAGTATAAGTTAATATATAAAATTGTTAGTGTCAAGTCTTGTTTGAATTGTGTACTTGTTTAACTTGGTTGGCCAGTAACCTTAACCAAACATATCAGGGTGAGCATAAACAAAATTTACCAATATTTGATATAATAGGCGGTCCTGCATCTGGGTTGCGTAATGCCTACATGAGTGTACCCTTAATAATAAAGAAGTGATAATGTACCTACATCGTGTGTACAAAACATCATTTTTTATTTTGTATTTGTATATATATATATCATCATTTTTTATTTTATATCAAGTATTTGAATGTATTTAAGACATGAATTAAATGATGATTTCTTTTTCAAAGTCGCAAGCCGTAAATAATAAATACATAAATGTTTACTGAATAGATCACGCTATACTGTAATAAAATGTGTACAGGTAAAAGTCGTTTTACGCCGGGATTCCGTTCCGAGAAACACCGGCGTAAAATGAACACAAATATAATGGACGATATAAGGTTATGTTCCGTGTCAAAATTCTGAGAACAATCTAACATGTTTATTTAATAAATACAGTTTTAATTCGTTTACAAAATGAATAATAATCTCTTGATATAAATAATCAATTTTTTAAAATAAATACTAACTTACCAGTTCATCGGTACTAAATTAAATTCTCCCACTTTTTGAAAAAAGCATCCAATTTCATTTGCTTTGATTATTGCTTCCTTTGCAGAATCATAGCATAAGGTCGAACGGCAGCTGTGACGCTTCTTTTAGAGCTATAACGCACGAGCCCGCGCATCGCGACGGTTGGCCGACGCCGTGCGCTGGCTCTCTCGGGTCCCGCCACGGTAGCTCAGTCTTCAAATGAATCTATCGGCCGTAGAAGCTGTGACTATTTGGTTCTTGTACAGGTTGATAGTGAAAAGACGAAATGAAAGGCGTCGCAAACGAAAACCGAGATACTGGGTCCATCCTTTGCTACAACAAAGAAATACAAATGGAGCGTTCGTAATATTTTAGAGATCTGAGAAAATTTGTTTTTCAACAAAAGTTTTTTTAACTATACGCGAATGTCTACAGTTTTTTTCGACAAATTACTAAACAAAATTAAAGGAGATATAACTGGAGTGACTTCGAACATTCTTCCAAATATATCAACTATTTCTTTCCACATTTTTATTTTTAAAATTCGATCACTGTACTCCATAGATTTCATGTCCCACAATGCTGGGCGGCTTTCTATTTCAAAAATATACTTTTCCGTAACAAAATCCATTTTTATGTACGCAAACCTCCTTCTGAATGAAAGAAACCGCGCAAGAATGCGGTGCCGTGCGGTGTCTCCCATACAAGTCTATATAATTCGACACCCGCGGCCGCGTGCGGGAGTCGAGTTCTCCGCGCCCGACAGCGGCCCCCGCCTCACCGCGCGGAAGCCCGTGCGTTGTCTCCCATACATCGCCGTACAAACAGACAACTGCGCGACTGCCTCCCGCCGCGGGACGCGGGTAGTGCGTTGTCCACCTTAACATTTGCGCTTCGATTAAAATCCCCATCTATCTCACAGAGTTCAACTGTTAACCTAAAGAAAGGATACGAGTTAGATGGCCGTTTTTAGGGTTTTCCCATCATTTTATTTCTCATCCTCCTCCTCTTCTTCTTCGAGGTATTAGATCGCCCTCTGATTGAGGGCGATCTAATACCTCCATCAACTCTTCTAATTCTAAATAATTTGAGAGTGGTTGGTCATGCACTCTAACAATTCGGTCACATCTTCAGTTGTTATGTCTTCGAATCCACATTTACTAACTGGCGTGGTGAATCAGCATAAATCGAACCGGCACAAAACGACGTTTACCTGTATTTTATTTGACACATCTTCCTAATAACTGACAGATAGTCACGATTTTATCAAAAGTAGGTGTATTCATTTTTATATATGCATATTTTAATTAGGTGCCTATTTCAAATGTGCTTTGAAGAATAAAAAATAGCTCTCGATTTGGCAGTGCAAATTAACTATAGACGTAATCTGCAGGCTGATAAGCAAAATAATTTCACAAATTTCATATGATTCTGTTAAAAGCTAAAGAATAAAAATGTACATCTTTTGCATTTATTTTTGTATTCAATCTAAGCTTAAATTAATATTCAAAAGAAAAATTATATTTTATATTATGTATTACATTTTCAAAAAAATGTTCGTGATACAATGTATATGCGTAGGTAGTTATAGACGTACCACTATAACTTGGCGTGCGAAGGAGGGCGTCACTGTCGCGTAACAGAAGTTGCCAGGGTGTAAATTCATTACACAATACATAATGTACTGAATGTCCGGTGACCAGTGTCAGAGCCTTCAATTGAAATTTGGTCGGGTAACAGCGCGCTCCGCGGCGGCCGCTCTATCTGTCAAACGGTAATATCGGTCCATTATTTTCTTTTTCAACTTCGCAAAATTTTAATACTTCATTGACAATTGTTCTTGTACCATCCCGGACTGTTTTGGATGTTTTGGATATAATAATTCAGTGTATATTGGTAATCAAGATGACACAGCTCGCGCTCAAAGACGAGAATGAACTGAATGACGGGGCGAGGGGTTACCGCCGGATGCGGGCGGGGCGGGTTTTAGTTCCAAACTCGCCGCATGCCAATTTATGTTGGGCAGGCAATACATAATGGCCGGTTCGTTGCCAGCGCGCGGCGCACGTGTACAAATATGGAATTAGTGAATTTTTAGGGTAGTAAAATACTATTATAATAAAGAATGAAATGAACACAATTTTCATGAGCAATGAACTGACAATTTGCATATAATTTATATGACTGAATATGTTCATTCCAATTTTAATAATGCACCTATATTTTTTGTGTGTGGTTTTGTTTACATTTCCTAGGTCGGGGTCAGTATGTGTCATTGAACCCTGCAAATATTGTATATTTGAATAAATTACGTAATACTTAACTCTTTCAATACGATGTTGTAATTTTTTTTTATAAGTTGATAACTCTGCAGTCAGTGAGATAATCGATAAATTATTTACAATATTTTTCATTCAAAATAAATAGCTTTATCTCTTGATGAAGTTTCTGATACTAGCTACGGTACACTCTGTATTATACCATTGAAGTGCGTCAGTTATTCTGTTTTGCGATAATGAGTCCAGCCTCGACAATTCGAGATTTTATATGTGTCGTGCACATGCGCGTTGGCGTCTAACAAGTAATTATTTTTCATTTAATATTACAATATATATTATGATCTGAAAAGTATTGTTAATATGTTTTTAAATTCTATACGGAAAGTAATAATTCGACTTAAATAAGACACGAGAATTTGTCGAAAGTTAAAATAATAAACATTTTGACACATGTGGCAGCCAACTCTAAATCCTACGGACTCCTTGGGCATTTCCAATTTGGGATTTTAGTCAAATGATCAAGATATAGCTCCGTTTGCCGCGCATGCGGGTAATTATTTTGTGATCGTCATATTAAGATATGCATTGATTTAAAAAGGAGTGGCGAATTATTAATATGTTTCTTAAATTCTTTATCGAAAATAATATACGAACATTCGTCAAAAGTTGAAATAAGTAAACATTTTGACTATTCCACTAGGCACAAACTGCTCTCGGGTTTCCGCATATTTTTATTATTTTCATTTTTACGCATCAACAGGCCAGGAGGCCCAATTACAGGAGCGAAATACGTCACAAAATACCCAGGCTTGAGTAAATCACATAGGTTAAAATTGTGACTTCATCGGTAATCGAACTCGGAACCGCCGCCGAGCAATTTAGTTGTCGCTTTTTCTCTTCCTTCTGTCTCAACATTCCTATCTTGCAACGAATACATAAATATACGCTCTAGCGCAATGTTTATGCGATATTAGATTTGTTGACGTCTCCTTCTCGTCTTGAAACAGCACGATCCAATGACGCCATACATCGACATTTGGAAAATGGATGTCTAGCCTTAAACAATATCAACAAAAAATTAAATCCAAAACTATGTCAATACAATTTATTTTGAAGATTATTAAAAAACATGTATTGTGATATAAAATAAAATAAATATATATGCACCAATATAGTTATTTACCATCACTCCGTCTCTGCGGGGGTAGGCAGAGAGCATGGAATGCCACACTCTTCTGTCCCAACACATAACTCTCACCTCATCCACATCTTCGCATGAAAGCTCGACGATTGAAAAGGCTCCTAACAGGACTATCTTCCAGTATTTGGTTAATCTGGTTACGCCACATCTTCCACAGTCATCCTCTCTTTCTGGCAGTGTTGCATTGTATATCTTTCTTACCATTCGTTTCTCACACATACACAATTCACAAACGGGTGGTCGTCAAATTTTTTTTTCATAAATAATTATGTAAAATCTTACAACTTCTGTGTCACTAACGTGCAAAGTACTAAGAAGAAGAGCCAGAATTAATTATAAAAATTATTTTGAACACATAATTATGCAATTTTTATTTTATTTCAGGCTAAAGCAGAAGCGGCGATTGCTGTAGAAGTAGCTGAAGAAATTGTTAAAGCTACTTCATAAATTCCACAAAATTGTTCAAGCAAATCAACTAATGTAAATCCATAGCATACAACTAAAAAAATATATTGTTTATTAACTCACAAGGTTTTTCTTTCCTCCTTATTCCAATAAATCTGATTTTTTCCGATGCCATATTGACCGGTTTAGAGAAATTCCCACTTTCAAAGTTTATAGGAAGAGTAAGTGAAATATTTTAATGTATTTTTGAGGTACTATGTATTTATTTTGTAAAAACTAAGTATGTGTGTGTGTATAGTTCATTTGGCAATATCTGTGTATCAACTCTGAAAGTGGCAGAACATATGTCATATATATGTGAAGCTGGTGTTTTCCTCTAACGGCGATTACTAGTGAATACAGATTAGATTTAAATGACTTTCTGAAAGCGAAATGTGGCCATTAAAACTTGTGGTCTACGAACGTCTCCTAATGATCTCATACCACTCACATATTTTATTCTTTCCCAGACTGGACTAAATTGGCATATTTTTTTATTATTTGTAAAACTTGTGCGAAACACAAATACTTCCCCCATTTTAAAGTATATTTTCCTAAGGATCCTAAAATACAACTGAACAAAATTTGGATAGCAGTCAATACAATACACATTTATGTAGGGGAGGGATGCCAGTGCTTTGCAGCATTGTCTTAAACAGAGCAAAATTTTTAATGAAGGGCATTATACGGGCATTTTATAGCTAGTAGCAAAAATTTTGGGGAGTGTTCTTCATTCAATTTAGGATGGTTTTAATCATTTTATTTGACTTGTGTCAAAGCGAATGAATTTTTAATATTCTTTATGAATTTCTTTTCATGATAGTCTAACGTTTTACAGAAATATAGGTCATAAATATTGCGAAAAAAAAAGTGAAATTTTGAATAGAAGTTATTAATTACACAAAAAGTCTAAAGAATAACTTCTATTCAAAATTGAATGAAGAACACTCCCCTAAAGTTTTTGTGTATATGTTACTAGCTATGAAATACCCTGTATGTTTTAATTACATATTATGTAAATAAATAAAATAAAAAGCTATAATTTAAAATAAAAGGTAAGTACATAGTTACATCATTTTCAATATTTATAAATGTGATATAATTATCCTTATCCTTAAGAGCCCTTGAGGTGAGTATGTACTCACAAAACGGGTGCTGTGTAAATATATTTTCACTTATAATTTGACTGCAATAAGAATAATTGTCTCAAAATAGGAATATAGTAGGTATGTATACTCGTATTTGAATAACAGGACAAAATTAATTTGTTAACAATAATTTTGAAGGTGGAATAATTCAAAATTTGGCATAATTCTAAATTTTTTAATCTTATAAGTCCCAAAATGTTAATTTCATAGTAAATTAGCCCCAATAACTCGAAAACCCCGGTAATAAAATACGAAAATACCCCCGAAATAACTTTTAGCTCCTTGCGCCACAATATATATTGATACATTTTGGTTCAAAAAATTTGAATTTTTTTCGAAATTTGGCAAGATTGAAAAAAATATTTCGATATTTTTCACAAGTGAGAAGAATAAATATGTCAATATCAGGTACTTTATTAATAGAAATGTCGCGGTCTTTATATAAGCATAATACAGTAAAACTTCAGTTTTACGTTCCTCGTTTTCAACTTTTTCCGTTACTCACACTGAAAATTCAAATTCCCGTTTCGTCGCAATTCATTCCCATACAAATATTTCGCGCAATTTACGTGGAAGAATGTTTTCATTTCCCAGGTTTTACACCAAAATATTTAGAAAATTCAATTCTACATTCATTGAAATTTGCGAGCGAAGTTTCCTTTTTTCTTACCAAAAATTTAACACCAACATAGATGAATTTTGTATTTTCAACGGAGTATCTTTCTTGTTTGGGTTCCGGCTCGAGCAAATACATATTACGTTAGGAATGAAGTAACGTAAAAAAGGATTTTTTTTTTACTGAATGTAAATATTTTCAAAGTTTAACTAATGACTCTTTTTAGTAGTTATAGTCCCTTTACCATCAGCTATTTGCGAAAATCGCAACGGTTGTCGCGCCGTTCTGCGCGCATAAAATTGTTTGACCGTTATTAGTTACTTTGTATTTATATTTTTGATATTACGTTAGCCGTTTTAATTGTTAATATGCTTTAAAATTTGCCCTAAAAACATCACGACAAAAAGTACAATTGATTATAAGAATATGATTAAAAAAATATAGAATGGTCAATGCTGCGAGAACTTTCTGTGAGTGGTATCATCCTGAAGAAGACTCCAAATCGCGGTCGGGTCGAATATCGCGGATTACGTAAATAGGGTTTTTTTTTTTTTTTTTTTAATTTAAATTTAATGG